>JASDQU010102671.1:243144-258984 GCA_032191745.1 Picea mariana
TGAAATATTCTTATTTTCATTTATTTTCAGGAACATTAAGGAGTCCATGATTTCTAAGATGATAGGAGACACTTCTGAAAATCTCCCAGCCATATCTGTTATCCATTTTGATAGACAAAATTAGACTCTTGATAGTTTTGATATCTAGTGAAATCAGGGAGGTTGCATCCCCCATATTTTTGAAACAGATTTGATATTATCAACAGGAAACAATTTTGTTTCTTGGAACCTATATAAGCATGTTATTTTGTAAACATTGCATCATCTCAGCCTTGGGGCAAGAATATGGATGTTTCACTATAGACTTGAATGGAATACAATACACGTCACAGCTTTAGCTTTTCTGTATAATGTTTTTATTCAAGTCATGTTTATTTCAATTTGTTAATAGATTATGATTGCTTTTGTCATCGTGGTTCATTATCAGTTGATATGATTAAAGATTATATACTATCCATATTTCTCTGTCCCAGATATAACACATAGTACTCATTTGTTCAATTTGAATTAAGAGATTTATCTCTAATTTCGATCAAACGTTTATATGCAAGTTCTCACAGGAAGAATTATCTTATTGTAGCTTCTTGTAAAATTATAAGATTAATGTGACTGCATCTATTATTTGTTCTGTTATTATGATTCAAACTCCATGATTGCTGCTTCACATTTATTAGGAGCAATTTTAGGATTTGTCACGGGTTTACCTCGTCAGATAAGGTGACTGGATGCTACACATTGAATAGATATCATATGCAATAACATGTCAGCTTGCTATTTGATTTCATTAGTATAAATAATATAAAGGCTTCCTGTAGTTAAAATACTTTCTACCATCTGTTATTTCTTTTGTTTAATTAGATAGTTTGATATCCTATTTCTTAAGTATAAATATCTAAGAAAACAAATCAAAAAGATTAGATAGTAGTTTTACTGTTGTTTAAAAAATCAATTTACATTCGATTTTCACGAATTTAGATTAAAATTCGTAGTTTGTACATATTATATATATATTAGAAATAGAATTATTTGTATATATTGTGCATATGATAAGTAGAATTATTTTATAAGTATTAATTAGTTAAACTGCATATATATATTAGATGTATGCATATTTATTAGTGATTGTTATTTATTAGATCATTGTTTTTCCTTTAGTTATTTTTTTTAGAACTTTTACCTGCCAATGGAGCCGCTAAACCCGTTAGAGTGAATTAATCCAAACGACTTGGGTTAATTAGACTACCCCGGACTGGATTCACTCCTCCAGTTGACGAGTGGTCAATTTCTCCCGTCAACAAATGGCGCTAGAAGGAGGGTCGACTGACAAGCTAGCCTTGTAGGAGCCTTTATTTTAAATGTATTCAATTTCTCCATGGATCCCCAAATCACTGTGTTGGAACATGCTTTCAGCTTCTCATTACCTGATGTTCTCGAGGAGACAGTCTCTCGCTTGTCCAAACTCACCTTTGATGGTGGAGACAATACATCTGCTAAAGACCACCTTAACAAGTTTTGGTGCAAATGCATCAAACATGACATCTCAGATTTAAGAGTTTTATGCAGACTGTTCGCTTTTACTTTTAGAGGTCAGATCAAACATTGGTTTGAATCCTTTCCAGCATGTCACATTTTTGATTGGTTTCAATTTGTAGATGAATTTCTAGATGCTTTTGAAATTTATGATTTCGATCAATTATGTGAAGAATTTCATACTTCGCCAATCAACAACGATTCATCTTCAGAAGACTTTTTGACAAGAGTTTATCATATCCTCTGTAAATTTAATCTCGATGACATGTCATTTGCATTAAATCTCTTCTATGATGCTTGCATCCCTTCCATCCAGTCATATTCAATCACGAACGAAGAACCAATTGCAAATCCTATCACTCAACTGCAAGAACAATTTTGTTCACAAGATGAGAAGAATCCTTCCGACAATCTTGAACAAGCTAGGGAGGTGGAATCTATTGACCAGGTTCTTATTGACAACCAAATTGGTTTTTCCTTTGAATCATTGTATTTTCAGTCTACGACCAGTATGGAAGAAGATTCGTTTCTGGCTCAAGGTGAATATCCTCATTCTTGTCACTCATGCTCTAATCAATATTTAAAATCAGTCATTGAAGAACACTTAAGCGACGAAAATCATCTTGAACGTTCTAATACTCCTATGAAACTGATTAGAGAAGAAGATACGCAACTAGAAGAAGAAAATTTAAACCTTTGTCCTCAAAATGTACTTTATCCATAGGAAATACTAGACGTTTTTCACATAAATTTTGAATTATCTATCACACAGAAGGCAAATCCAGATGATCATATTATGTTGAGGAATTCATCACCAAAACAGAGTAAGAGTTTTAGTGAAGAGAAATGTCTTGAGAATACCATTGTCAAATATCATATTTCAAGAGATTCTTTTCATGCGCTTATTTCTGATTCCTTTTATTCTTTATATCCTGATCTCTTCCTAGATTCTGGCAGATTTGACACCTTACCTACAACATCCTACTCTTTTCTGCCACAATCATATCCTTTCGATATGCTAAAATATGGTGAAATTAATTCCAAACCTAACATTGATAAAGTTGGATTTGATGCTTGTTCACTTTCATCACTCATATGGGAAAAGGACATGTTGCGAGATGATTTTACATGGTTTATTATTGAAAAAGACAATGCACTATATCTTATGGAGATCAAACATTCTACATTTTATATTCGTTCTTTGATTAGCTCGAATCTTAATGTTTATGCTTCACATTTTGAAATGATCAATCTCATCAAAGAAAACATTCAAACCAATGATCTAATTGACGTCATGAATCCTCTTATGATGATTTCCCCATTGATATATTCGTTTCATCAAATTCATGGTTTGCATCCTCATTTTTGTGACAAAATTTTAGGATGGCTTGAATATTTATATATAAAAAAATTTCATAATAAAGATAAAGTTGTGCTTGTTTTCTTTTTACCTAAGTATCTTGGAAATAGGCGTGACATATTTCTTTTAGATCCTCCTTGTGAAGAAATAAATGGACACTTAGTGAATTGTCAGGAGGATGGGGCATTTCAGCCTTGACTGATGGTTATTTCATTTCCTCGTAATCTTGACAATTTTTTCAAAATCACCTACACTCGCCCATGCCATTATGACCCTTATCACGACAATATTGCACAATGGCTGGAGGATTCATACATCAAGAATTTTTGAGGGAATGGTAAGATCATTCTTACTTTGTTTCTAAATAATGATTATGAAGGTAAGTGTGACATATTTGTGTCATTTTTTGATATATTACCATTCTTGTTAGTAATGTTTGATTTTGTTTCCATTGTAGGATTGGAGTTGCTCCGATGGCTACATTGGAAACATGACTTCACATAGTATTCTGATTTGTTTAGTAGTTAGGGTAGGTTTAGGAATAGGTTTTCTTTCAGTTTTATTCCTCATTATTTCTCTTTGTAATAATGCAGTCATGAACGCAAGTGGGCGCACCACGAGAACCATAACATGTTTATTGTCAGGGAAGTCCGCATAATCCTTTTCTTTATGCTTTTCGTTGAATATTTCTTTTCAAAGCTACAATATTATTATGAAAATTTTAAATGGAAAGTAAAAAGATAAATAAATCTGAATCGTAAATTCAACCCTGACCCAAGGTACCACGAGTAGGACTGCTTTCACATCAAACAAGATTTTTCTATTTTCTTTCAGTCTCCCAAGGGATTTTTTTTTTGCATGTTGTTTTCAGATACACCCTTTGTAAATATTTTTTGTTTTGTCTTACTTGATGTTTGTTTTTCTTTTCTGGTTTGTTTTGGTTTTCATTTCTTCTTATCGGTGTTTCTTTTGAAACACACATGCCTGCACCACGGGCTAGCTCATACAAAGAAAACAAAAGACTTCCCCTAAAAAATAACTGCTAAAAGTTGTTAAAACATTAAGTGTTGTATTTTGTGGACTGGTTAAAGATGACTTTTTGTTTGAAAGACATTCTCTCGGTTTCAATTTGCATTTGAAAGTGTTCATGACCATCTTTAAAAATATTTTAACACTGTCCCTGTTCTTTAAGAGAGAAACTCAACGATGTCTCCCTGTTCTTCAAAGACGGTTTTATTAATGAACCATTTTTGGATCTTGCTGAAGGACAACATGTAAAATTTCAAAATCTGTGACTTAAAAACTGGAATTTTTAGCGTCACCCCACTCTATCGAATATTTCAAAAAACTATAATATGAATAAACTTTCAAAGAGCCGTGGGAAGTGTTTGTAAACCTGCCGGGACACTGAACAGGTCTGTTGGCAGTGGGTAAATGCATGCATGATGCCAAGATAACTTCGTCGGGGTACTGAACAGGCCCGCTGGCAGTGAAGCAATGTCAGGTAAAAGAAAATTCTCAGATATGGGTTTCGTTTTGGCCTTAAACATCCTTTTGATATGAAATTTCTTGACATGATATAGACGTCAGAGTGGGTTAATTGACATCCCTGTCGAGGCTATGGACGCCTGCTAGCAGCAGTGGCCCTGTCAACAATATTAGATATTTTAACTTAACATCATGGCTTTCTTTTGCCAAAGTTTGTCACTGGTTTTCGTTCCTTTAAAATGAAAGTTATCTGAAGCTGGATCGCGTCATGATTATTTGAGATGTTTAAATGACTTTTTAGTTGTTCTTCGATTTGAAGCTTTTCATATTTTTCTAACCTGAACTTGTTCGTGTAACAGAGATAACTGCTTCTCCCAGCGCGTCGCCATTGTTGGCAACAATATTACAATTGTTATTTTTTAATCTACATGGCTACCTACATAAGGTCATGAAATTTCATTACCCTTCATGAACAGTTTCCGAGATGACAGTTGCAAATCATCGCTTCTCCCTATTGTCTTTTCAAACTTTGTTTTCATGACTGTAAGCATGAAAACTTGCGACCATGATTACCATTATGTTTTTAAAGACAAATTACTCTTATGATTTATTATAGAATTGTGACTTTTTGCTATGAGCATGTTTCTCTCCTTGTTTGTGATCCTTTTGGTTCTAATTATGCATAAGAGAAAGCACTGGTTGCATGAACGAAAGACCCCCACCATTTTGTTTTTCATTGATTTTAGTTTGATTTTAAATCATATTTCTTTCATGAAACATTTGGCTATTCGATGCTGCAAACTTACCCAACTTTGCAATCAAAATATGATGCACGCACTTAGGTTTTCAGAGTACTTTGGTCCTAGCATACCAAGGTGGCATACGGCATGCAGGATTGTCATTACACCTTAGCATGGTCTCGGGTTGCACAAACTCTTCACACACCTAGTGATTAACACCCTGCCCGTCGTTTCAATTATCACAGCAAGTATTGATAAGGCTCGGGGTCATGGCTCTGTGGAATTATACCAATACCTACCTGTGTATTCTGTGTTAATTACCAGTCCGTTCAACATGGCTCCAATGGTAAGGGTCGAGCCGAATGTCACCCAAACCCTACTATCATATGATAACGCCAGGGAGGATTTAGAAAGGAGCGGTTGGCATTTATTCATCGAAAAATTTAAGGGTTTCAATCTTCGAGTCACCCAAGAGTTTGACTTGACTTTTGATGGCTGTACGGAAAATATAGGTGACGTGCAATTGGAGGTAACAAAAGAGTTCTTAAGCCAAGCCACGGGTTTGCCAGCAGTTGGGCAGAAATGGTTCAAGAATGTGAAAGTTGAGGAGGTCCCCTGGAATTTGATGTTCACCTCATGAAAAATAACCAGTTGCAATCGAGGTATGTCAGTTTCATCCTTAAAACCTAGGTGGCATGATCTACTGGCTATTGTGAAGAAATTCATTACGTGTGAAGGAATATTCGGATTAGTTTTCCTATATCATTTGTGCTTGCTTATGATTTTCATTGGTTTTTCATTGAATATGCCCTACTTTCTGCTTAGAAGCTTGTATAAGATGGGTAAACGGTTTAGGAAATAGAGGTCAGATTCAAGTTTATTTCACCATGGGCTCATTAAAATTATCCTTGTGCACCAGTTATAGTCCCAAAATGACTATTGGGATTCATTTATCATACGAAATGGTTTTGGTGACCATGAGTTGGGACAGGTTGATAAGCCAGTTATCGTGGAAACCCTTCTGAACCCTACAGCCTCTTCCCCACCACTCCAGACCTGTGATTTTTCCCTAATAAAAAACCCTCAAGCTACCCTAATGTTATCCAACAGGACAATCGACCAGTCTCAGACCCAAAGAGTTGCACTAAAACTGTTATGAAGCCTATAGGGAAGAAGCACAAGGGTAGCGTTGATGTCAATTTCAAGAATAAAAGGGCTGGTCATTTGATTTCACGAAGTGTTCGAAATAAAATCACACCCTGTGTAGACAAAAACAACACGATTTAAGTGAGCGAAGATTCAGACTCGGAAAAAAAAATATTCCTGGCTGAAGAGGACCCCATGTCATACGGATTTTACCTTGACAGACTCTACGACTATGTTAACAACTTGCCTCCTTGTCTAAAGGATGATCCAGAATTTCCTGACATTCAAATCTGTGATAATCCTACCATTCGCATGGAGAATTCACCGACCCATAATATTGTTCATGCACATTCTTTACAGTTGCAATGTGAGGTATGTTGATCTTGGATCAACAGGTACTACACTGATGTTCCATTGCTACAGTCACGACTTAAGTCTTTAAAATACCAAGTGGATATGTTGACAAAAGAGAACAACAGACTCAAATCCATAACCCAAGCAAAGGAGAAACGCCTAAAAACTACAGGATGTGTCATTTTAAAAAATGTAGAAGCAACTTCAGCTGTCATAAATTCCAAGGTTTCTTGACATGATTCAGTTTGTGATTTGAGGTATGAATTAGTTAGCATAATCATTTGTTGTTTTTAAAGTAGGATATTTTATTTGATTAGATAAATTGTTTTATTATTAGAATTAGTTTCTTTTATTTTTATAGAATAAGATTGCATGTGCTATTATAACTAGCTATATAATCGTAAGATTCTGTAGCCAGTTAAGTAAATTCAAATTGTTTGATTTGATGATTAAAGACATATCTGAAATCTTCTTATTTTCATTTATTTTTAGAAAGATTAAGGAGTCCATGATTTCTAAGATGATAGGAGACACTTCTGAAGATCTCCCAGCCATATCTGTTATCCATTTTGATAGACAAAATTAGACTCTTGATAGTTTTGATATCTAGTGAAATTAGGGAGGTTGCATCCCCCATATTTTTGAAACAGATTTGATATTATCAACAGGAAACAGTTTTGTTTCCTGGAACCTATATAAGCATGTTATTTTGTAAACATTACATCATCTCAGCCTTGGGGCAAGACTATGGATGTTGCACTACAGACTTGAATGGCATATAATACACGTCACAACTTTAGCTTTTCTGTATAATGTTTTTATTCAAGTCATGTTTATTTCAATTTGTTAATAGATTATGATTTCTTTTGTCATCGTGGTTCATTATCAGTTAATATGATTAAATATTATATATTGTCCATATTTCTATGTCCCAGATATAACACATAGTAATCATTCGTTCAATTTGAATTAAGATATTTATCTCTAATTTCGATCAAACGTTTATACGCAAGTTCTCACAGGAAGAATTATCTTATTGTGGCTGCTTGTAAAATTATAAGATTACTGTGACTACATCTATTATTTGTTCTGTTATTATGATTCAAACTCCATCATTGCTGCTTTACATTTATTAGGAGCAATTTCAGGATCTATCGCAGGTTTACCTCGTTAGATAAGGTGACTGGATGCTACACATTGAACAGATATCTGATGCAATAACAGGTTAGCTTGTTATTTGATTTCATTAGTATAAATAATATAGAGGCTTCCTGTAGTTAAAATACTTTCTACCATCTGCTATTTCTTTTGTTTAATTAGACAGTTTGATATCCAATTTCTTAAGTATAAACATCTAAGAAAAGAAATCAAAAAGATTAGATAGTAGTTTTACTGTTGTTTAAAAAATCAATTTACATTCGATTTTCACGGATTTAGATTAAAATTCGTAGTTTGTACATATTATATATATATATTAGAAATAGAATTATTTGTATATATTGTGCATATGATAAGTAGAATTATTTTATAAGTATTAATTAGTTAAACTGCAGATATATATTAGATGTATGCATATTTATTAGTGATTGTTATTTATTAGATCATTTTTTTTCCTTTAGTTATTTTTTTTAGGACTTTTACCGGCCAATGGAGCCGCTAAACCCATCAGAGTGAATTAATCCAAATGGCTTGGGTTAATTAGACAACCCCAGACTGGATTCACTCCTCTAGTTGACGAGCGGTCAATTTTGCCTGTCAACACAACCCTAGTGACAATGCTTTAATAACTAAGAACATCCTCCCTATCTATCTTCCAATGGTTAGACTATCTGAAGATAGTGTGGGACCATAACTTGTTAGAATATTGGATGTGCTCATTTAACCATAGACAATATAGAAATATTGTCAGCCAACCATAGGCACTAATACCACCCCCGAGCACCTTGACCTTGACAGAGAGAAGAATTCCAGTAACCAATTAATAGCCAACCAAGGATAATGCACCAAGAAAAGATAACCAAGACTGATCAAAGAGTCTAGACCAGAAATACCAAAACTATAGACTTTAGAACTGGCGGCAACAACTCCTCTAAGACTTGCGCACAAAAATGGCCAACTGTAGTGTGCACAAGTGTGCTTCTGCAATTCTGAGAATTCTGGCTAAAATGAAAACTAGCATCTTGTATTTATACTGCTTCTTCCAGATTGCCTGAGCCAACTTCTCATTCTGAGTGATAATTACTTAGTATTAATTATTTCCTCTAGTTGACATCTCTTCTAGGGTTATATTCAATTCTTTTCTTGCTTCCAGAATATTCTAATCTTGTCAAAGGTCACAAATGGAGGTTAATACCTCTCGCAGATACCATAATATCAACATATCCTACATGTGGCCTCACATCCATGGCCATATGGTTAATCTAAGACTGAAACAAGCACAGCTATAACCATATTATTAGCTTGAGATGAGAATAAAACAAAAAATGATGGTGTCGACGTTACACTAACCATAGTTCTCATCCAAAGAACTTATCAGAGAAATCAATATTCTTACCAACTTTGAGATGAGATCTTGGTGAAAGGATAGTCTTTTTCCAGGAAATATGTTATAGTTCTCTCAAGCTTGGAACTAGACCTTGTGGTGGAATCGAAACTAGGTGATATTCTTGTGTAAGTTCCCATGTGGAGTTGACCCTGTATCATGTGGAGTTGCCAAGTGAGATAAAACAAAGTATATCAATGAAATAAAAACCCACCAAATATCATGTTACCAAGGCTTGCGTTCCCCAATAATGACACCAATTTGTCAACACACTTTTTCACCCTCCAATCAGATCTGATATAATTGAAATAAATGATGGAAAAGTGGTTAATTCAAGGAAAGAATGCCCCAAATTGTCATGATCAAGACTCCTCTCCATTCAGGTTGGTGCGTTCCAAACTTAGGGGGGGAGTCCTTAGGTACATGGATACTAATTTGTTAGTTGATTTTATACAAAAACCAAACAAAAACAACACCAAATATGCCTTGGACAATGTCTAAACACAATGCTAAGAAATTAGGAAAAGAGAGTTTTAATTCGCTTGGAGGGACCTTGTAGTGTTAGCATGATAAAGATCATAATCCAATCTGACCATAATCCAATGTAGCTCACTCCAATATATAGAGTGTGAGGGGAAACTTCCCAAGACCATCAATGAAGACACATAATAGACCAAAGAAAGATGATATGGCACATGAGAGAAGGGGAAGTCTTAGGAAGACATGCACTAAGAGAAGTAGAGTTAATTGGTGATTGAAACCCCCACATGTGATAGCCAAAAAATGGAGTGAGGCATGTCAAGTGAAGAGAAGAGGGAATTTTCACCCTAGATTTGAGGGAGAGAGAACATGGTAGAATGGAGATTACAAAAAGTAGAAGGAAATAGGATATGGAGTCTGGGGAAAATAAGAGATTAAGGATAGGTTTAAGCGCATGATAGGAGGGAGAAGTAGTTTGAGTGAGTGAGAAGAGTGTGGAAGGTGCATGCTAAAGAGGATTGTATCCTATTTTTTAGGGAGGAGGTGCAATAAAGGAATATGTGTGGAGAATAAGGCCCCATGTGTGAGGGAAATAGAGGTAGAGGAGGCGCATTGCCTGATTTATGCGATAGGGAGTAGGAGAGAGCAAGGAGGAGGTGGAACATGGAGATAAGGGAGAGTGAGGAGATGCGCCACACGTGTGTGAGAGAAAGAAGAGTGAGGGTAGACTTTGGGAAGTGGGAAATAGATAATGAGAGGACAAAACACGTGTTTATGTTTTAAGAGAGAGGAAATATGCATGGAGGAAAATATGAATCAAATACATGTTCTTGGGATAAAATTAGAGTTAGGAGTCATGTGCTAGCCAAGGAGGGAGAATGCGCCTTATTTTTTAAGGGATTTATCGTTTAAGAGGTAATTAAAAGGACTTCATTGGAATTAATTGAATTGAAAGTGGATTTATGAGGAGTGAGAGGAAATTTAGTGACTGATTTAAGCATTGATTGACTCAATCATTTCCATGATACTACCACCTCATCCACATGCCACCTTTTAATTAATTTATTCTTCACTTAATGCTTTTAACCTTGGAAAGTGTTCCCCCTCATTAATTGTGCCACCCAGTTTCCACATGTCACACTATCTCATTGCCAAATGTTGGAATAGAACCCTGCCACTTGTCACCTTTGGAGGCGACCACCCTTGCTAAATATAGAAACTGCTAAAAATAGGGTCCTACTCCTAAAAAATAGGAATTTGACAAAAACATTCAGGATGGATAGGATAACACCACCATGTGTCAAATGTATAAAAATAAACACCGCTAAAAATAGAATCCATCTGCATATCAATGATATCATACTCACTAGATTCAATTTTCCGTAAGGATTCCATATACATGATCGAAATTGACACGTGAGCCTTGGTGCTCCACCTACTAAAAATAGAAAATGCTGACAAGTCATCCTGGAAAAGGTCCAAAAGACTCATAATGTCTCAAGGATCAATATTGTATGCTCAAAATCCTGATCTAAGGCCTAAAGCTCAACCTTCTAAAAATAGAAAGTACTTGCATGATCCCCAGAAAAATTCCATTAGGTCTAGTATCATGTAAGGACCTACATTGTATGCTCAAAATTATCAAATGAGTCTCTGGTCACTATCTATTAAAAAGTAGGGTCACCTTCTATATATAGAAATATCTCTCAAAACCCAATGAAACTATGCTAACTCTATCTCTAAAGTAAAAAAAAAAAACCATATGTCAGTCTTGTACCTGTCTCCAATGGGAACCAACCTCTAGCTCACACAAGTACTAAACTTTGGGAAAATCTTTGAATGTTAGCTAAATAGTGTATGTTGGCTCTTAACCCTCAATATTTTCAAGGGTTAAAATATAAGGGTTAACAAGCCCCCAACATAGGTTGGATATGACTCTGGGATGTGGTTCCATAATCCTAGCTACCCAAAATGGAGTCTTGCATTCTTAGCTTCTATTTTCTTCAAAATTGAAAAAACATTGCGGGTATTACTCTTGCTTAGTTTCTTCATGCTCTTGTTTTGCATCCTCAATACCATAGTAGGTCCATTGAACATTTACTAGCCCTATGGGTCTATTCCTAATAAAATTGACTTTCTGATCTAGGATGTGTACTAGTTCCACTCAGAAATCCCCTTCATGTTCCATGTTGATCACAGTCCAATCAATTATGTGGTTAGGTTCAAGCACACATTTATTTAATAATGACACATGAAATATATTATGCACTTTGATGAATACATGAAATTCTATCATGTATGCAATTGACCCTACCTTTTCTAAGATTTCATAAGGTCCACAATATCTCTCTACAAACTTTAAGAAACCTCCTAATCTTAGCAAACTTCTCTTCACTTTTACTTTCAATAATACATGCTCTCCCACTTCAAAATCTCTGAAGACAATGTTCTTGTCTGCATAAATTTTCTGCATGTCCTGGGTAGCCTTTAGATTATGCTTGATCTTTGTCATCTTCTCTTCCATTTACTTCAACAAATCTAGCCCAATAACTGTTCCCTTTGCTAGGTTATCCCAACTCACTCGTGTGTTGCACTTCTGACCATACAATGCTTCAAATGGAATCATTTTTAATTAGGCATCATTCCCATTATTGTAAGTAAATTCCCCTAAGTGGATATAATCCTCCCACTTTGATGGCTAGTCCATCACATATATTCTAAGCATGTTTTCAATTATTCTGTTGGTCCTCTCCGTTTCCCCATCTAACTCTGGGTGACACGCTGTGATGAGATTTAGAATTGTCCTAAATCCTTTGAACAAACCTTTCCAGAAATTGGATGTAAACTTGGGACCTCTGTTTAAAACTATTTCCTTGCGAACTCCATGTATCATGAAAACTTTGTTCACGTATATTTCTGTAATTTTTGATTCCTGGTGTGTAGTCTTTATTGGAATAAATTGCACAACTTTAGTTAATTTTTCCACCACTACCATGATGGAATCATACTACTTCACTATCCTCGGTAGCTTTGTAATCAAATCCACTATGAATACCTCCCATTTCCATTCCTAAATGGGTAATGGATGTAACAAACCAATTGGATGTCTATTTTGTATCTTCACCTTTTGGCATTCTAGGCATCTGGCTATATAATTATCCACTTCTTTATTCATTCCTAGCCAAAAATATTGGCTTCTTATAACTGCAATTAATTTATGGTATCCTAGGTGTCTAACATATGACACATTGTACATTTACCTCATCACTACATTTTTTAGCTCATTGAAATTTGACACATATACCTTGCCTCTGTACATGAGAATTCGATCTTCCTGCAACTCATAATATTAAATTTCTGCTATAAATTTCCTTATTGTAATGTTTTTTTTTATTTCCAAATAGTGTTGATTTGAATTTGCTATTGCAATAATTTTATCTTTTAGATCAATCCTATACATATTGATGGTTGTAATATGCATCTCATGTGCTCTCCCGCTGAGTGCATCAACCACTTGGTTTTTCTTTCCCTTGATATGTTTAATTTCAAACCCATATTCACTAAGGAATTCCATCCATCTAGTTTGTCTGACATTTAATGTGGGCTATCCAAAAAAATGTTCCATGCCATAGTGGTCTGTCCTTAGCTTAAATTTCCTCCCCATGAGGTAATGTCTCCAGATTTTTAGTGCATGAATAATGGATGCTAATTATAGATCATGGGTAGCATAATTTCTCTCATGCTCTTTTACTATTCGAGACTCATAGCATACCACATGATCCTTTTGTGTGAGGACTCAACCCAACCCTTCATTGCATGCATCAATGCACACCACAAAATATTTGTTTGGATCTACAATATTCAATATTGTTGCACTTGTTGAAATGTATTTCAACTACTGAAAACTTTATTCACATTCATAAGTCCATTCAAATTTTACTCCCTTCTTTTGCAATGAAGTAATGGGGTGTGCAATATTTGAAAAACCTTTCATGAATCTTCAATAATACCTTTCAAGACCCATGAATGATCTAACCTCTGTGACATTTGTTGGATCTGACCATCCTCTAATGGCCTCTATCTTCTCAAGATCAACTTTTATCTCATCTGTTGAAATAATATTCCCCAAGTAGTGAATCCTCTTTTGATAAAATATGCACTTACTTAATTTGACATACAATTTATACTCTCTTCAAACTTTTAGCACCATTCTTAAATGTTTCTCATGTTCCTCTTCTGATTGCGAGGAGATGACTATATAATTAAGGATCATGATTACAAACTTTTCTAGGTATTCCCTTAACAGTCTGTTCATTAGGAACATGAAAATAGTTGGGGCATTTGATATCCCAAATGACACTACTGTGAATTCACAATTCTCGTATCTTGTTCTGAATGTTTTCTTGATGATATCTTCTTCTTTTATCCTCACTTGATGATAATCCAATCTTAGTTCAATCTTGAAAAATATTCTTGCACCTTTCACCTGATTAAATAAATCATCAATCCTTGGCAAGGGATATTCGTTCTTTAATGTGACCTTACTCAACTTTCTTAAATCAATGCACAACCTTAAATTTCCATCCTTCTTCTTGAAAAAATTAACCGAGGCACCCCAAGGAGACACACTTAGGCGTATATACCTTTTATTTAATAATTCTTCGAGTTGCATCTGCAACTCTTTCAATTATGGTATGTCCATTCTATAAGGTGTTTGAACACTGAGGTAGCTCCTGGCACCAAATCAATAGATAAGTCAATGTCTCTCTTTGGTGGCAATCCTAAAATCTCCCCCAAAACATCTCCAAAAACCCACAAGATTGGATAGTCTTCAATGCTTGAAATTTTAGCATTGGTTGCCTCTTCCATATGGGTTGAAAAAACTTGACATCCCTTCCTGAAACTCTTTTTCAATTGCATAGATGAAATTTCTCTAACAACTATAATGCCTGGAATTCCTTGAACCTTGCTTTGATACCCTTCTTCATCAAGACATGTGATTTTCTTGTTTTAACAGTCTAGGACAACATGGTTTTTTTCTAACCAATCAATGCCAATTAGAAAATCATATGAACCCAATGGCATTATGTTCACATCTACCTTTGTGTTGAGTGCATTCATGGCTATTAGACAATCTTTAACCAACTCATTGATTTTCCTCTTAACCCCTGTGGTTAACTGAAATAACCAAATTTTCTTATGCTTACTCCTTTGCAAGTGAAATATTTCAACAATATTAGAGTTGACGTAACTATGGCTAGCTCTAGAATCAATTAAAATTGCTATGGGATGATTATCAATTTTACCTTCCACTTCAATCACGAGGGATTGATATTTTACTTGATTTTTGTCCAAGTCAGCATAAATCCTTGACATGTTTCCTCTCATGTCTTCCACTATTTCATCCTATTAAATGTTGTGGATAATCCACATTATTTCTCCTTTGTGAGGGCAGTCCCTATATAAGTGATTTCCCTCACATTCCCAACATTATACCGACTACTTCATTGGCCTTTTCCCAAATGAATATTCCATCCTTGGCTAATTTTGGGTTGATTATCCTTGTTGATTTTCTTGGAAGTTGTTCTTGAAAAAGGGTGGCTTAAAACCTTTCTACCTTTGATCCTTTTTACCATTCATCTTGTCATTCCAAGCTTTTTGGAAAACTAGTCTTTCTCTGGTATGCTCATAAAGATGCTTTTCTCTTCTTATGGCCTCTTCCAAAGTCCCGAGGTTATCATATTGTATCTTGTCACTGTAGAAGGAGGGTAACCCATTTAAAAATATTTGGATTTTTAAATTATCATCCTTTATGAAGCAAACATACTTCAAAAATTCAAAGAATATATTTTCATATTCATCCATTGTCATGATTCCAAAATTGAGTTCGAATAACTATTTCATATTCCTTTCATAGTAATGCTCAGATGAATAATTATCTTGGAAATATCTTTTGAACCGCCTCCATGAGACCTTCTTCTCATCAAGGTGCTTGACTTGCTTAAGTTGATCCCACAACATGGATGCCTTTCCTTGCAAGTGGTAATTTCCAATTATTGTTTCTACCCCTATTGTCCAACAAAATTTAATAAATAGGAGAAACATTAAGATCATAAAACTTTTTTTATTGTAGTAATCGACAATAAACTTTTTTTATTGTAATAATCGACAATTTCTATTGCTTTTCCTAGACTCTATGA
>JASDQU010102671.1:283583-301838 GCA_032191745.1 Picea mariana
AAAAACTCTGCATTAAAAGTATGTTTAGGATTTGGCAAGAGTTTATACATTACTTGTATGTGTTCTGGCCTAAATGAGCCGATGATGACTCCTTGATCGTTTAAGATGCTCCTCATCAAGATATCGACCTTTTCTAGGGCCCAACTAATCATATCATTGTATTCCATGAGCCGAGGGTGCACAATGATCTTATGAAGCTCTGATTCAGCTATGTCCCGATAGTGATTCTCAGAATCAGGATGAGCATTCTTGAGTTCACATTCCAGAAATTCAGAAATTTGAGTCCAAGATTTAATGGAGTCTATAGCGTGTGGCATGGTGTTGGAGATGATATCTCCTTCCTGTGTATCTTCACTCTTCTTCGGTTCCATGACTTCACGTTAAATGGAAAACCTGTCACAGAAAATGAATGAATGAGCTCAGCTGAGTATTTCTTGCGCTTGATAAAATGAAAACACAGACATTCAAATGCTCTTTTAATTCATTTAAAAGTGACAGGATTGACGAAGCTGACAAGAATTCAAGGCATTTAATGCGGAAGATATTTTACTAAGATACGCATTAGTACCATGTATCACCATTGATTCATTATTTAAATGGCTGTATTTTAGCGCCTTTGGATTTTTAAAGAAAACTTGGGACATTTTACTCAATCGGAAACCGAAATATGAACGAAACCTTAAAAAATTATTATGATTAATCATGCTTTGGAAAAATGTTAATTGGTGCTAATCATAGATTAAGACTGAAGATTTTGTTTTTCGGGATTTCGGGGATCTTGTTGTCGAGAAGTATGTCATCGAAGAAATCTGATCTCCGAAATTGTGAACTCGTGATGTATTAATTAAGACTTCAACGTTTTAGCAAAGTGATTGATTGATATTTAGCATTTCGGGATTTCGAGGATCATTTTGACAAGAAGTATTTCATTAACGAATCCCGATTTCCGAAGGTGTGAAATCGCGACGTGTTTTAAAAATGAGACTTAAATTCATCTTAATTAACTAACTAATCAGGGTTAAGAAAAAAACAGAGTTAGTTCGGTTTAAAACAAATTATGGATTGGGATTTCGCGATTCAGGATATCGGGGATCATTTTGACAAGAGATGTGTTATCACTGAACCCCGAATCCCGAAATCGCGAAATGATTAACGTAAGCCTTAACTTTTTTCATTAGATAATTAATTGATTAGCATTTAAACTAACTCTCTTTATTTCTGGAAATCGGGGATCGAGATTTCACGATTCAATTTGTATTGAAAAATATGTTTTCAGCAAACCCTGAATCCCAAAAACTCTTTAAAGTTAACCTTAAATCCATTAGTTTTAAAGCTTATCATGATTAAGATAAATTTATAGAAAAAGCGTCGAAATTCTTATAATACTTTTAGGTTATTTTTTCCTTTTATTATTTAAATAATTGAGTTCTTCGGGAAATCGATACTGTGCGCTTGGGAATGATAACGAAACTTGCGTTTTATGAAAAGTGGAAACCCGAAAAAGGAAAGTTTAGGTCTTAGGGATAAAAAAAATTAAGAATTGTTTCAACATAGGCTCCAAATGGGGACCTCATCTCCTTGTGGGATGAGGAGAACATGTAGACTTAGTGCCTTCATTGGGTTAATGGGGTCAAGGGTTTATCCCTGCAGAAATTGCTAAGGAAGGGGATACATAGGAAAAAGGAAATTTCATTTTTACTTCTGAAAATCTTTTCAAGGTTCTCATTTGTTGTAAACTCAGTTGTAGTCTCTTTCATGATCTTCTCCTTCTCGTTATTGAAATTAATTTATCATTAAGATGGTCAAAACAGTCTTAGGAAACTCAACAGATTTATGGCTTTTGGCTTGCATCAAACGAAGAAAAAATCATATTTTTAATGGGGAGCCTTGTCTGGACTTGGGATGTAAATCTGGTTTCAAAAAACCTGGTAACTAGAGTAGAGTGGAATTTAAGTATGACAACCTTACAGATACCTCGGATATTGCTTCACTACCAACAAGCCTGTTCAGTACCCCTGTGAAGTTATCTGTCGCTTGTTACTGAATTTCCTTTCATCGCTTCGAATGCTAATTATACATTTAACCTCACATATTGCTTCACTGCCAGTGAGCCTGTTCAGTACCCCGGTGAAGTTATCTGTCTTTTTATACTAGACAAGGGCAATCATTTAAATGAATTTCCTTTCATCGTCTTTTGTACTAGATGGGGGAAATCAAATATGATTTTCCTTTCACCATCTGTCTTATATTTACTTTATGAATACAAAGCGGGGGAAATCAATGATACTTAATATACCAGGTGTGGTGTCTATGTAAAAATTGCAATGGAGGTTTGTTAACCTGTTTTGATTACTCTAGACCAACCTTTTCTCAACTTTCAAAACATCTTAGTCTACAGAGAAAAAAGGGGGAGATTAATTTCAGGGGTCTTCCTTTGAGAAAGCTTAAATCCTCAGAAAAACTGCTAAGAGACCTAGGAGAGTCAGGATCATCCTAAGCATAATCATGTTTAGTCAGAGAGTAAGAAATATGAGGACTGGTCTTACCGATTAAGAACTGTTTTTTTCAAAAGTTAAGACGTAATCTCTTCCTCCTCTATGGGAAACCCAAAAAAGAAGCTTGATTCAGAATAGAGGGTAGAAAGAGGGGAGGTAGAACGATCTGGAAGTCGGGAAACAGAGGTCATAAATTAAACCCAACTCTTGGAACTCACTCTTAAAGATTTTAACTTTATTTACCTCCTATCTTGTCCTAAATGAAACCCTTAAGGCCTAGATTTTGAAAACATTTTTTTATTGACCTGTCAACTTACGAGATAATGAACGCACTTTTTGATACATAATCTTTGTTTTCATAAAATAGACTTTGTTGGGACTCACACCTTTGCCTTACCATTTTCGTTCTTCTTTTAAAATAACAAAAAATCTTATCTATCACCTATTTTTGGCAAATTTATCTTCCACTTTTAGGCTGTCTGTTTGTTGCTTTTACTCGTCGGGCTGTCAGCTAGAATCGTGTGAAAGAACAATATGAAAAGTATCAGGGTTTTAAGGAATTGGATACCTTAAGAATTTTGTATCATTATTTCTAAAAGAGACATAAACCAATTTTATTTTATTTTTCTTTATTTACAGAATGAAAGTAGACTTACCAAAGAAAATTATGAAATAAAAGACTAAACAAAATGGTATATACAGTGGGAATTCTAGAAATCAATTATTCCATATAATGTTTTAAAAAATGCCCGTTGACCGGGCCATTCAGGATTTTACCATCCAAATTTTCTAGTAGAAATGAATTCTTTCCTTCAGGAGATGCAACCTTGAATGGTCCGTACCAGATGTGATCAAATTTACCATTTTTTTCCGAATCTTCCTTCCTAGCATTCCATTTCAAAACCAAATCTCCGGGGAGAAAATTTATGTCTTTGCCTTTACGATCAAATAACACTTTCATGTCATTTGGTATTTCTACAGCCTTTCATCCACTTCCGCCCTATGCTGTTGGACTTCAATCAATTGATTTATACTTCTTGTGACAGGATTTGGTTCTTCCTTCTCATCTTGCCATAGTTTCATTATAGTAAGTGCTAGGTTTATAGGAAACACTACATCTGTCCCATATACCATTTGGAAGGGAGAAGTACCGATAGACTTTTTTGTGACTATTCGATTTGCCCACAGAGCGTATTTCAAATGCACATGCCAAGACTTTTTATTTTCGCTAAGCACTTTCTTAATTATATTGATTAATCTCTTGTTTGAAGATATGGTTAGACCATTTTCCTGAGGGTAGTATGATGTGGAGTGACCAAGCACAATATTATATTTTTGGCAAAAACTGACCATAGCCATAGATTTAAAAGCCTGTGCATTGTCTGTTGCAAGCTCGTACCTTAGCATTGACGTCTGAGAAAAGTTTGGGCCAATAATAACTAGCCCTCGGGATCTTATAAGTCGTATCCCTCCATGTGTGGTGTCCTCCACAAACACCTTTGTGGAATTGGCCTATGACCTTTTCTGTTTCTGATTCAACCAGACAGACCAAGAGGAAGCCAAGCGGGTCTTTCCAATACAATTGTTTTTCGGAAATACAGTATTTGACCACATGCAGCTTCAGCGTTATGGCTTTGGATGGGGACAAGTCACTTGGGCATGTCAATGTCAACAAGTAGGATACTATATCCTTGTACCAATTTGATGAAACAAATTTCTGTTCGATTCGGATTTCAGCTATTTGATCCTCAAGTTCATTCACGTCTACCCACTCTTCATCCCCCTGAGAGTTGTTTATCTCGAGAGCTCTAAAATTGGATTCAGCTAAGAGTTTAGCTAAGCCTTGCCCCTTTAATAATTTTGTTGGTTTTATCTCCAATTCGAACTCTTGGATTTTGGCAAGCCATCGTCCTCTTTTGCCATCACTGTCTGCCTGAACCAAAATATCTTTTACGGAGCTAGTAGGTACATATGCAATCACCTTAGAATGTAAAACACGGGTTCTGAAATCTTTTAATGATTTTACCATAGCATATGCTTGTTTTTCCATTATATTATATCTGAGTTCGGCATCTCGGAGAATTTTTCTAAACAAGGCTATCGGTTGCTCGAAACCTTCTTCGTTATTTTGAAGGAGTACCGCGGTGAGTGTGTGTTCAGAGGAAAATGAAAAAATAAGGAAATCCTTGAGATAATCAAGGCTCGCTAGTACAGGTGCCTTGCTTATAACCTTCTTTATGCATGCAAAGGATGATTTAGCTTCTGCTGTCCATTTCACTTCGCTATTTTTCCTGAGCATATCTGTGATCAATTTCACAATTTCAACGAAGTTTGGAATAAATATTCTCAAAAAAATTATTTTTCCTAAGAATGACTGAATTTCTTTCACATTCCTAGGAATACTTATTGTGTCTATAGCTTCAACTCTTTTAGGGTCAATTCTAATTCCATATCGAGATACAATATGGCCTAAAAGCTTGCCTTCTTGCATAGCGAAGTGAGACTTTTTAGGATTTAAGGACAGACCAAACCTACAACATTTCTCAAACGTCTTCTTAAGATGTATCAGATGATCTTCATCCGATTTAGAAAAAATAGTTAGGTCATCCAAATAAATAACTACAAATTTGTCCCATTCGCCAATGAAAGCGATATCCATTGCCCGTTGAAAAGTAGCACCTGCATTCATCAAACCAAACGACATCTTATCATACATAAATGTACCCCAAGGAGTGGTAAAGGCTATTTTTCTTTATCATGATTGCTGACGACAATTTGATTGTAACTTGAAAATCCGTCGATCATCGACATCCTATTAGCTCCTACTACTTTTTCTAATACGTGATCCATTTTAGGTAGGGGGTAATTATCTTTGAGAGAGGATTTATTAAGATTTCTAAAATCGACACACAGTCTAATTTCCCCATTTTTCTTCTTAACCGGAACCAGGTTTGCTACCCAATTGGAATATCTCAGTGGTACAATTATCTTTGCATCAAGGATTTTTTTGACTTCCTGTTCAATAACAGGTAATAAGATGGGGTAATAAGATGGGGTAATAAGTTTTTGTTTAAAGGGTTTGACACTAGGCTTCAAGGGTATCTTATGTTCGATCACAGAGGTGTCACAGGTTCTTAGTTCTTCATACGACCAAGAGAAAACATCCTTGTACTTTCTAAGAAACTCCGTGTATTTATTTTTGGTTTCTGTAGATAGATATTTGGATAGTTTTACCATCTGAAGGGTTTTTTTTAGTTCCTATGTCACAGTCCTCAACCTCTTTAGGTTGGGGCTGTAGGGTGGTTTTTGAAGGGATATCATATTGAATAATCTTTCCAAGGGAATTAAGCCCTTGGGAATCTGGTTATTCTTTAGAATGAGAATTTGATGATTCGCAATTTTATCGTGAAATTCTTTAGAATCCTCCCCCTCCCGCATGATCCAAATGGGATCATTTTGATTTTCTTGATCAATATGTGTTTCTGCAAATTCATCTATTGATTCTAAAATTTTTTGAAATTGTTCATCATCCTCAAAGACTTGCCGATGCTATATGTTATTCGGTATTGAAGGTCGATGTCTCATTTGTATGTGATACTTTAATTTAAACGTGGTAGGGGGTGTGAAAGTTGATGTTGCTTTGGCTAATGCATCAACCTATTGGTTTTTAGTCCTCAGGACGAAATGAACATTCACAGAGGAGAAGAAATTCTCGATCAGATCCTAGACACAATTCCTATAGGACCTCAACCTAGGATGTTTGGCCTGGTACTGCCGATTCACCTATTTTATGATTAACTTGGCGTCACCAAAGACTTCGAGTTTCTTTATTTTCATCCTCCTAGCGACTTCTAATCTTAGCACTAAATCTTCATACTTGCATACATTATTTGTACAATCTACATTCCACTGAAGCCTATATGAAAAGGGGATTATGAATTGGTCATCGGGAGCAACAAGGAGTGCCCTAGATCCAACTCCAAGTAAAGATGAGGCACCGTCAAAATACATCTTCCATACACCAGTGCTATATACATTTTTTTTTTTATTTCTTGTTTTTCATTTTTTTCTTCTATACAACTTTCGTCTACATCTACTTCAAAATCATCATCAATAGATAATATACAATTTCCTAAATCTTGGTCAGCAATATAAACAAGATGATTATTTGGGTTATGTGGATTGCCTACCATGAATGCCAACCTAGTCTCTCTGTAAAGACATGTGTATTGTCCTCCAAAAACTGGAATTGTAGCGTATTCATGTCCAGCTGGAGAGATCCTCCAAGCTTGGCACCCCATGACCTAGATAATAGCATGCCATACTTCAGAGGGATGTCAGTGACCACTACATCCATAAGAATACTTTTTGCAGGAATTTGTTCCAAACCTACCACCAGGTCTTTAATCATGCCTATGCATTTGACTTTTCTTGAATCAAAAGAATATAAGTCACCATAGGTCCTTGTGATTTCAAGACCAAGTTTCTCCATAATTGCCTTTGGGATCACATTGTGGGAATCTCCGGAATCTAGCATACAGTTATGGAGTAGGTGGTCAAACAAGGTTAACGTGATATAAAAGGGGGCCACAGTGTCTCTCGCACCCTTGAAAGGTGGACCAAAGACTATGTTTGGCTTGTCATCTTCTGAGTTGATGACATTGGCCTGGCTTTCATCTTCGAAAAAGCTAATCATCTTGGCTATTTGTTTTCTGTATATGGGATTTTAAGCTAATTCAACAAGGGGAATAGGAATTTTGATTTTATTTATTTCGTTTTCCAGATTAAAATTTCCTAGGACCTTGTCGTTTTATATGTTTGGGGCCTCCATTCCTTTCTTTTCAGCTTTTCTTTGTGGTGCGGATTTGTTTTCATTTACAGGAGCCTGTGTCTTCACGGTGAGTGTTCCTATTGGCTCCGACTGGATAGGTTGCATGTCAACGGTGTGAGTTTTTGCAGTCTGTTTGTCAGCAACTTTTGGAGTCACCTTATCAGTTTCGCCCCTTGGCAAGATCTTTTTTGTTGGAATAGTTGGGAGACTTTTGTTCCTAGGTCTTAAATTATATTTTGTCCTATAGTTCGGCTATAACATCATATGCGATACCCTAAAAGGCCAAATTTTCAGAGGTGTCATTGCTAACATTGTCTTCAAATGTAATTTCTTTATTAAGGATTTTTCGTAATCTTTTCTCAATAAATAAGGTGATTTATTATCTTCGCCAAGATTATTAATATCCTCATCAATCTCTTCAAAATCTTCTAGATCTTCCTCTCCAATGATTTTTTCACTTTTGAAGGGGGTTGGGATTTTTTGATCTTCACTTTTAATTATTTTCTGTGGGGCCTAAGGATCAGGATTCCTTCTAAAATCTTTCCTGGGGAAATTATCTCTTTTCGATTTCTCTAGTTCCATTTTTTAGATCTTATTTGAAAGTTCTCTAATTACCCTATCCATCTCATCTATTTTATCTCCTGAGGATTCCCCCAATCCTGAGGGTCCACCTTGCTCTTTAAATTTCTTATTTTCTTTGTTCTCGGTTTCTATTTTTGTTTTTAATTTTCCTGATGCCATCATGTTCGATTCAATTTCAAGAGCATCATCCTGCATTTTCATGAGATATTTTGATCTCCTTTCTCTCAATAATAAGGTGAAATCGGGATCAAAAGCACCAGCAAAAGTCACCTTTGATGCGGGTTGTGAAGGTTTGAACTCAACTGGGATTTTATTATATAACTTGTTGAACCTTTGGGTGAATTCTAGAACAGATTCTGAGTTTTTTTTTCCAAGGGCTCCAAATTCAGTCAGGTAGTAGAGGTGGTCCTTCCTCTCTCCCCATTGTCTAATAAAAACACTTTCAAGTTCCTCGTAAGATATTAGAGATCCGGCTGCTAAAGATCGGAACTAGGTCCTCACCTGTCCTTCGAAAGTATGAACAAGGAGTCTAGAATAGACATGTTCATGTTCTATTCCGAGGATGTCAGCAAATTGGTCAAAGAATTTTATATGTTCTTGGGTGGTCAAATCCACTTCCCCTGTAAATTTCGGAAGGATTTTCATATAATTTTCGGGGAGATCGTGTAGGGGAATTGGGAGGACAAGAGGAGCATATCTAGCAACTACTTTAGCGAAGATTCTAGGAAGCAGTACTTGACCACCTGTTGGTCCTCCTGGGGAACCACCTCCAGCTCTAGCACCTCCTTGTGCGACCATTGGTAGATTTGAGGTTGAAGCTCGAAATGCATGAGGAGAAGATTCTTGGAAATCTGGGGAAAAAAATTTAGGAAAAGAGAACGTATCGTATGAGAGGGGAAGTGAGACATATCTTTCAAGTGTTTCCAAAACGTCCAACTATGTAAATTCAGGCTGACAAATGGTACATATGGGTAAAAAGACTTGTCTAAGTGATCTTTGTGATTTTAAAATCTTTTCCAGATCAGAGATTGGTGAGGTCTGCTTGTTTTTCGGCTTCTTTTTGGTGTTCTTTCAGCTAATAGCTAGTTTACTTATCATGGAGTAGCCAAGTGAAAAATAAAGGTAGCCTTAGAAGGTTTTCTATCCTTGTTCACTATCAAAGAAAGAAAGTGTCAATGTCATTCTTCCTAGGGAAAAGATTCGTTTCTTCGTTCCCCGGCAGCAGTGCCAAAATGATGTTGTTCCTGAGTTTATACTTTAAGGCTATAAAGTATACCGTCAAGGCATCCGAAAAGGTAAAGATAATTAAAGGACAAGAATAAAAAAGAAGTGTAAAGCAGAATCAGTTTCTCAACTATCTATGTCTAGCTTCTCGTTGTTCTTGGATGTTGATATCTCTCTCAATAGCAGCCCATGAACGTTCTAATTCAACCCGGTTTGTTGTTGTTTGTAGAATAGTATTAAATAGGTTTAAAACAATACTAGTTTGATCTTGAAGACCAGGTTCTATGTTGGGTTGTCTGTTATTTGGGACAGTCATGGAGAGTAAGATTTTATTTAGTTGTAAAAGAATTCGATAAATTGTTATTTCGATTTTTAAGAGATGAGAATAGGAAAAATAGTTTTGAAATTCAAAATAATAATATAAATATAGTTGAGGCCATTTCCTGGACTTGTAACAATTTGAGAATCATAAAATAACAAAGAAATATTATTGAAAAATATGAGGCTTTAATCACGAAATAATCTCATATTGTAACAGGAAATAAAGAAGAAAACGAGATTTCTAATGAAGCGTTAAATATCATGTTTCAAATGATCTATAGGTCTTAAAATTACTGATAGCAATGTTAGAGGAAAAGTTGTAAATAATTTGATAACCAAATCAATATAAATTATAAAAGATGTATAAAATAAACTTCAAATTGATCATTCATTAGAAAGACATTGAAAGAGAAACATAGAAAAATATGGTAAAGAAGGTTAAAGAACACATAGATACAAGTTGGCAGGATTCAGAATCTCGTCTTCATCATATATCACAGTGGATTGGAAAAATTTTAATACAATCGGCTCTCTCAAAAAACCCAAAATCCCTTTCTCAGTCCTCTCAAAATATATTTATACATGATCATCAAATATTTTCCCGTTGGTGATTAACCAACTTCCTAAGACTACGGTTACATGGATGAATCATGTCAAGTCGTTTACATTTCTTTTCTAATTTCTAGTGATGAAAATATTCAAGGAGTACTTTTATGTTTGTGTTGATGAACATCTTTCTTCCACGTCAAGACAATGAACACATTTTCCCAAAAACTTCACCAAATCTCTGGGAACGTCTGGTATCTCTTTTGCCTCAAATATGAAAAATCTTTTCTGTAATTCGGGCAAGCAATCTTCTATTATCTTCCTCGTGAACTTAATAGTTTGCACCTTTAAGTTTGGTATCACCATCCACTTGTCGATTTTGGAGATATTGATTACCTTAATTTTTGGGATCTCTACCTTCATTTCCTCCAAATCTTCCTTGAACCTTAGCTGGTGCTTGATAATGTTAATCTCTCCTAATAACCCAGGACAATCATTTTTTCCAATATTCAATGAAGTCATTTCCAAGAGATCAAAAATCCCTTGACAATCATCATTGACATCTCTGGTTATTCTTTTATTTTCGGCCAAGTCTGCTTCCCACACATTGAGTATTAAATCTCCTTTAACTTGTTCTGAAATGGATAGTTTATGAATCTTTCTAACCTCTTCCTTTGTTGAAAGGGCTACTTCTTTTTGAAAATTCATTCTGGCTGCTTTCACTTCTCTTTCTTTCTAGAGAACATTCTCCAAAGATTTATTTGTTTCCTGAAAGTAATTCTGGACAACTTCCATATTTAAGAATACTTTCTGCTGTTCCTCTTCTATTCTTAAATATATTCCCAATACTTGAGCCTGGAAAATTTCAAGCTCTACCACTTTATTTGAAATAGTGTAAATTTTATCTCGTAATTGTTTATTTTCTTCTTCCTACTTTAGGACATGTGCCTAGGTGATCTGTATTATTTGATTTGCTTCCTCTAAGCTTGTTTTCATTTTCTGAATCTCTTGAATATCTTTTAATCTAGCTTGTTCTAGACCTTTTTTTATTCCCCGACTGATATTTCTTTCAGTTTCCTTCAATTTACCCTGTAGTTGATCTATCATTTGGTCTTTTTGTTCCAACATGGTTGTCAAACTGCCCACAGAATATAAATTTGCCGATGCTAAATCTCCCATCGTTTCTGCTATCTCTGTAGCAAATTCTCCATATTTAAGTTTCTTTCTATTTATAATGACCCTATGCTTTTTAACCATACCATCTCCTCTTGGATGGATTTCTTGTTTCAAGATTGCCCTTCTCTTTTTACTGAAAAAATAATCTGATGAAGGAATCTCATCTCTAGAAATTGGCTCCAAATCACTAACATACAGAGCTCCCTTGTGGGGGTTTCCATAAGTGGACTGCAATGGAGTCAAGGAAGTAATGGGACTTCCAAGTTCTGTCGATGTTGTTCCTCCTGTCTTTTCTGGGACATCCTTAGGGATTTCTGGGGATGTTTCTAGCTCCTTTCCCTTCCCTGCCTCTGATTCTTTTGTCTAGGAAAATTCTGTGTCTTGTGATGGTATTCCAATATCCTTCATCTTGCCTTTAGTATTTTCTTTGTCCTGTATACTTGTTTCAAAGCCTGGGGGAGGCCCTTCCTGCTCTGGAGGTGGGGTCGTAGCTTCGCCCTGCAAACTTTTGGGTAAACAGCTTCGCCTATGGCTCTGGAATGACAGGAAACCAATCTGTGAATTAGGTGGTAGGGCCTGCACTCTGTTCAATACCTCTTCATAGGATTTAACCTCCTTGAATATGTCATTATAAACAGATATTTCGTGCTCATAGGATTTCAAATTACAATGCATCAAATGTTTGCTTATTAATTGATAGGGGTCATGCTTTCTGTGTTCAATATCTACCAATTTTACTTCTTCTGGTGATTCAGCCTCTACTTTAGAATGGCCTAGATTTAGTAATGAAAATATCCCGACATGTATAGGGAAAGTTGGCCATGACTTCTTCTAAGCTACCTTTAGCTCTAATCCAATGCCGCCTTTTACTATCTGGTGGGCTACCTCTCTACACACCAATCTGTCCGGTAGGAATTTAGGGAGTGCATGAGGGGGAATAGAACAACCATAAACCCTAATGTAGGAAAAATTCTCGTCAATAAAACAGTCGGCTATTTCTTTAATATTTTTTGTGACTGTATTAGAAATGTGAGGAGGTTTGCATCCTAAAAATATTTTATGCATCGAAATTATAACGAAATGACAAATTTCATAAAATGCATCCTTAGCATTTTCTTCCCAAAGGGCAGAATGGTATTCATGAATGGGTTCTGGACAGGTTATGTTGCAACTCCAATTCGTTAAGGGAAAAGGAGTTACATAGCAGATTGCATCCATAATGTATGCTGACATGTAAAAGGCCACTAATTGTCCCTTTGATTTTGCAACTTTGTAATTTGAGATTTCTTGTGTTAGGTTATCTGACAAAATATTACTCCAGTTAAAAGCATACCCTTCTGAATATTCTTCTAAAAAGGGTGCCCAATCTGCATGAAAATGGTAGGGATCTTTTCTCCCGAAAAGTCTACATAGCATAATGGCTATGTAGACCATGTATTCATTCAAGGATGTTGTAGCATACACCCCACGAGTATCGACTCTAAATTTTGATGGACACATCCATCATTCTCTAATTATATCAAGATAAGTCCAGTCTACCTCAGTGCATTCTTTCCTCTGAAACTTTGCTAAAAACTCGACATTAAAAGTATGTTTAGGATTTGGTGAGAGTTTATACATTACTTTTATGTGTTCTAGCCTGGATGAGCCGACGATGACTTCTTGATCATTTAAGATGCTCCTCGTCGGGATATCTACCTTTTCTAGGGCCCAACTGATCATATCATTGTATGCCATGAGTCGAGGGCGCGCAACAATCTTATTAAGATCTGATTCAGCTATGTCCCGATAGTGATTCTCAGAATCAGGATGAGCATTCTTGAGTTCACATTCCAGAAATTCAGAAATTTGAGTCCAAGATTTAATGGAGTTTATAGCGTGTGGCGTGGTGTCAGAGATGATATCTCCTTCCTGTGTATCTTCACTCTTCTTCAGTGCCTTTTTTGGTGCCATGAATTTACGTTAAATGGAAAACCTGTCACAGAAAATGAATGAATGAGCTAAGTTGAGTATTTCTTGCGCTTGATAAAATGAAAACACAAACATTCAAATGCTCTATTAATTCATTTAAAAGTGACGGGATTGACACAGCTGACAAGAATTCAAGGCATTTAATGTGGAAGATATTTTACCGAGATACACATTAGTACCACATATCACCATTGATTCATTATTTAAATGGCCATATTTTAGCACCTTTGGATTTTTAAAGAAAACTCGGGACATTTTACTCAATCGAAAACCGAAATATGAAGGAAGCCTTAAAAAATTATTATCATTAATCATGCTTTGGAAAAAGGTTAATTGGTGCTAATCATAGATTAAGACCGAAGATTTTGTTTTTCGAGATTTCGGGGATCGTGTTGTCGAGAAGTATGTCATCGATAAAATCCGATCTCCGAAATCGCGAACTCATGACATATTAATTAAGACTTAAATGTTTTAGTAAAGTGATTGATTGATATTTAGCGTTTCGGGATTTCGAGGATCATTTTGACAAGAAGTATGTCATTGACGAATCCCGATTTCCGAAGTTGCGAACTCGTGACGTGTTTTAAAAATAGGACTTAAATTAATCTTAATTAACTAACTAATCAAGGTTAAGGAAAAAATAGAGTTAGTTCGGTTGAACACAAATTATGGATTGGGATTTCACGATTCAGGATTTCGGGGATCATTTTGACAAGAGATGTGTTATCACTGAACCCCGAATCTTGAAATCGCGAAATGATTAACTTAATCCTTAACTTTTTGCATTAGAGAATTAATTAATTAGCATTTAAACTAACTCTCTTTATTTCTGGAAATCGGGGATCGTGATTTCACGATTCAATTTGTATTGAAAAATATGTTTTCAGCAAACCCCGAATCTCGAAAACTCTTTAAAGTTAACCTTAAATCCGTTAGTTTTAAAGATTATCATGATTAAGATAAATTTATAGAAAAAGCATCGAAATTCTTATAATACTTTTAGGTTCTTTTTGCCTTTTATTATTTAAATAATTGAGTTCTTTTGGAAATCGGTACTGTGCGTTTGGGAATGATAACGAAACTTCCGTTTTATGAAAAGCCAAAACCCGAAAAAGGAAAGTTTAGGTCTTAGGGATAAAAAAATTTAAGAATTGTTTCAACAGATACCATAATCCAAACTTTTATATTCCTTTGAGATATTTGAATATTCTATTTACTTCCATAACATGTGATTCCTTTGGTGCTGCTTGAAACCTTGCTACCTGTCCAACTTCCTGAATTACATCTAGTCTAGATGTTGTCACATAGAGTAAGTTGCTAATCATCGATCTATATAGTCTCTGGTCTTCATCCTTAGAGTCATCATCCTTACTTAGCCTACAATTGGTTTCCATAGGAGTACTTAATGGTTTGCAGTATTCCATTCCAAACTTCTTTATCATTTCTCTAATATACTTGGTCTGAGGGATGAAAATACCTTTGTCATGCTGACATATTGTAGTCTCAAAAGGAAGGTTAACACACCAATAAAGGACATCACAAACTCATTTTGCATGTATTTGGAAAACTTCTCACTCATCCTTTCATCATCACTTTCGAAGATAATGTCATCTACATAAAATTCAATTATCAATATACTGTCTCAATCCAGTTTTATGTAGATATTGTTGTCTGTGTTTCCTTTCCTGAATCATTTTTTTTGTAGATACTTGTCCAATATTGAATACCATGCTCTGGGGGCCTGTTTAAGTCCATATAATTCTTTCTTCAACATACAAATGTAATATTCTTTTTTTAATAAATGAAATCCTTTTGGCTATTCGATTTAGACTTCTTATTCTAATTATCCATTGAGAAAGGATGAATTTATATCCATTTGACACACCTTGAGTCTTTTGGAACAAGAATAGCTAAGATAAATATGATTGCTTCCATCCCAGAAACTGGGGAAAAGGTCTCTTAAAAATCTATACCTTCAACCTGAGTGTATCCTTTACATACCAATCTTTCTTTGTTTATGGTCACCTGTCCATATTCATTTAGTTTATTCCTGAAAAACCACTTTGTACCAATCACATTCTTATTCCTCAGTCTTGGAACAAGTTCCCAAGAGTCATTATTTTCTATTTGATCTAACTCTTCATCTGTATATTTGATCTAGTATTCATCCTTGTTGGCTTCTTCAAAACTACTTGGCTCAATTGTGGATAATAGTGTTAGGTGTTGTTTTTTCGGTGAACATATTCTTCTTCGGTTTTCAACTCCTACATCTTTATTCCCAATGATCTACTCTAGTGGATGATTTTTTTGCACTCATTTACTAGGTGTCTTTGGGGGTACCTAAATATCTTGTTGCTCTTGCTATGATTCTGCAAAATCTTTGTCTTATGCTTCTTCTTCTACTTCTTCTTTTAGATCTTCTTTGTCATTCTGATCTTCTCAATTTGTGCTTCCTTATTTGACCTTCCATACATATTTCTCATCAATCATTACAATGATGCTTTCCACGATTATGTTGAGTCTCAAATTGAATCATTTATATTTCCTTCTCTTGCTTGAGTACCCGAAAAATATCCCTTTGTCAAATCAAGATTCAAATTTTCCAATCCTACCATGTTCTCTTTTGATATAGAATTTGCTTCCAAATAATCTGAAATGCTTCACATTTGTTGGTCTATCTCGTAGGGAGTCTTATCATTGTTTCTTCTGAGAATTCCTCTATTCTAAATATGAACTATTATATGTACTTCGTGTACCCAAAATATGTCACCCAACTTGGAATATTTCAACATGGTTATGGCCATTTCCTATATTGTTCTATTCTTTCTTTTGATGACTCCATTTGTTGCAGTGTCCTAGCTGTTGAGAATTGTCTTTTTATTCCATGCTCACCACAAAAATTTGTGAATTATTTTGATGTAAAATCTCCACCATTATTTGACCTTAAACATTTTATTTTCAAATCTATCTCAGTTTCAACGATTTCTTTGTATATCTTGAAGTTTTTGAATGCCTCTGACTTCTTCTTGAGAAAGATAATTGTAGTTATGCTTGTGTAGTCATCAACCAATACCATAAAATATTGTTCGTCATTCAATACCTTTGTTCTCATTGGTCCACATAGGTCGGTATGCACAATTTCCAATGGTTTTGTCACAGAGTATTATTTTGTCTTGAAATTGGTCTTAATTTGTTTTCCTTGTACACAATGATTGCATAGAGTGTTTTCTCACCTTGAAATATTAGGAATTTCTCTTATTGCTTATTTTATTCTAACTTTGACCAGATTATCAAATTTCATGTGACCCATCCTTCTGTGTCAGAGCCAACTTTCATTTTTCTTTCATAAACAACATTTTTCCTTTCTGATTTCATTCAAGACATATATGTTGTTTGAGGTTCTCATAGTTGTAGCCACCAACCTACTTTATCCTTCTTTCCTTATCTAACATTTTTTTGCGTCATTTTTTTTTTGTGTTCTTGATCGCACATCTAAATTACATTGAGTAGATTGTGCTTCATATATTCAACCAAGAGAACATTTTGTATATTTGCATCCTTTCTTACAATATTTATTGTGTCTCTTCCTAAAATTCTAGCTGAGTTATCATTTTTGAATGAAACTGATCCATATCATTCCTTCTTCAGGGTAAGAAACCTATTCTTGTCACATGTAATATGATTTGAACATCCATTATCAACATACCATCCTCTTTTCATGTTTTGAGCTTGTAGAGAAAGAGAGAATTCTTCAGTGTTGAATTGGTTCTGATTTCTTATCAATATCCTTTGTGGTTCTTCTTTTTTACTGTTTGTATTTTGTGTTGATTCTCTTAGGGGAACAATAAATATAAAATCTTTGGCCATCTGTCCAAATTTTTTGCATTTGTAATATTCCACTTCATTAATCAATTATCCAAAAATGTTGTAGTTTTTTTTTTGTGTTTCATGAGGGCTTCTTGGATAACTATTATTTGAGTATCATTCATAGTTTCTCCTGTTCTTGGAATTTTCTCTGCAGTTCGCAACTTTGTGCCCAAAATTATTACATGAGTAAAATAATCCAAGAAAAAGAATTTGATACCTAGAGGTGGAAGGTATTCTGAATTGTGCTTCTCTGCTAAAGTCTTCCTCTTCTTGAGGTCTTGCTGGATGTTGCTGATTCAAAACTCTGTATCTTCTAAATGGTGGAATTTCTTTATGATTTTCTTCTTGGGTCATTTCTTTTTCTTCCTTCTTAGGAGAACCTTTGATGACTTCTTCATAGCTTCTTTGTTTTGATTCTTGTTTTGAATGTTTTAACTAAATCAGTACATGTTAAGGTTATGCACTGTGAATCCGCAAAATAAATTTGGGACAAACTTCAGAATATCTATGAAGGAGACACCAAAGTCAAGGGAGCTAAACTTCAAACATTTAGAGTCAAGTTTGAACACTTGAAGATGAAGGAAGATGAAGACATTGCAACCTACTTTCTACGAGTCGATAAAATAGTGAACTATATTAAAGTTTTGGGAGATGAAATGAAAGAACAAGTCGTTGATCAAAAGGTATTAAGGTATTTACCAATGATATTTGATCTGAAGATTTCATCTTTAGAATAAAGAGTGGACCTAGCTACATTGAGCATGGACGAGTTACATGGGATACTCACAACCTATGATATGAGGATAGAGTAAGATAATCCAGCTATGAAGGAAGAAAAACTCAAGGCATCTAATAAAACAAATAAGAAGAATAAGAAAAAACCAAAATCAGATTGCAGTTGCAGCGATGATTCAAAATGAATATGAAGAAATGGAAAACTTCATAAGAAATTTGAAAAGAGGAATTGATAAGTACAAATTTATGCTTCCATTGAAATGTTTCAATTGTGGCGGTATTGGTAATTTTTCTTATAAATGTCCCTATGCTAAGAATAAAAATATTTATTAAGAAGATGATCCTAAGAAGAAAAAGAAAATTCAAAAGGGATCTCATAGAAGAAACAAAAATAAATCTTTCAAGAAAAGTTTCTACTCAAGGGAAGATAATGCATCATCAAACGAGGATGATGATGGTGATATTGATTTAGAGAGAGTACTATTCATGGGAGTAGATTATTGATGC
>JASDQU010102672.1:4931-35856 GCA_032191745.1 Picea mariana
TGGATTTTCCGACTAATTCTGAAGATTTTCTCTTTTCTCTTTATTTATTTTTTAATGTAAATTTAAGAAAAAAAAAAGAAGTTAGTAAATAAATTTTCAAGTGACAATTTAAGATCTAATTTTGGTTTTTTTTATTCGTGTAGGGATTTGTTGTAAAGGCCACAGTTTGAATTAGGTCATAATTAGTTGTAATTTTAGCGTTTCGAAAAAACATTTTTCTTTAGGTAGCGTCATGTGTTTATTTAGATGTTGATTTTAAGGTTTTTCTAAGCAACTATTTTATGTTTTAAGGCCATGCTTGAAAAAAGTTGTAATTTTGACCCGGTCATAAAAATTGGTGCTATCAATAGCACCATGTTTTGATTTGGGGGTTGATTTTAGAGTTTTTTTGAGCAACAATTTTATCCTTTAAGCCTATGCTTGAAAAAAGTTGCAATTTTAACCTGGTTACAAAAAATGGTGCTACCGGTAGCATCACTTTTTGATTTGGGGGTTGATTTTAAAGTTTGTTTGAGAAGCCATTTGATCCTTTAATCCCATGCTTGAAAAAAGTTGTAATTTTGACCTGGTTACAAAAAATTGTGCTACCGGTAGCACCACTTTTTGATTTGGGGGTTGATTTTCATGTTTTTTATGCAAAAATATGGGTTTTAAGGGATAGAGTTCTCGTTTTGAGGTCACAGTTCTCATTAAGTTGGTAACTATGTTCAAAGGCTTGCTTGGTTAAGAACAACGAATTGAGAATCAATTTGGGGTCTTGGACCTCATTGGTGCTCTTGGCTAGGTCTATCTCAGTAAGAATTTTGAATAATTCTTCTCTCTTGGTTATGGCCTGGCTGCATACTTGGAAAATAATATTCAAGTTCTTAGCCTTTTTCGTTCAGCATGCGTTTAGTTGTTTTATCCGGTTCGGAGAAGAGAGATCCTCCTCTCTTCTTCTCAACTCTGTCATATTGGTAACTTTAAAGCCAAAGGGCACAACCACGTCGAGGTAAAAATCTTCTTCGTTTTTCAAATCTGCCTGTAAATATTCATGGAAGATGTGTGACCTCATTCCAAAAGAGACCATGCTCTATGACATCTCCCAAGCCTATGCAATTAATTCCATTCTTTTATTAATGTTCTTCTCCACATAGCCCCTACCAGATGTGAGAAGGATTTCCGATCCTTTCAATTTTGTTGTAGGTGTGGTAGGCCCGATCACTGCTAAAGGACCAACAAGTACCGAAAGAGGCATTAAAGCTTCCTCCAATTCTTTGATTCTTTCCTTTAACCTGATATTCTCTACTTCAAGGCCTCCAATATAATTATCTAGAGCATCTTCAGTTGCTCGGTGAATTTGGGAAATTTGGGAAGGACGCATGTTCCGTAGGTTGATCTCTGAACGTGATTTTCCCTTTTTATTCTTTACATGTCTTTTTTCAATAATTAAACTTTTGGACTTGCTGTAAAAGACAACTCTCTGAAATATAAACAACTCTTCTTTATCAAAGGTCTCTCTCTCAATTATTTCCATCTAAGGATTTTGGTAAGTCGTTTTCTCTGGATGGTCAATGTTGGGGAACATGTTTTCAATGTCAATTTCAAGTTCCATATCCTTGAGGGAGAGATCGTGGATGTCACATTCGCCTCGAGGTCCCTCCTCTTCTTGCACAATGTTTTTTCTTTTCTTCCTTAAGGGAAGCTTGTGGGAGATTTCAATTTTTTCCGAAGGAGGGTTCTTATCTCCTCCTCCATCTGAAGAACTATGGGTTACTTTCTTAATTTGGTGGGCCATTGGAGCACTGCTCCAAGATGTTGTACTCTTTGGAGTGATAGTAGAGGATTGGCCACTCTTCTCACCCAGAGTCTTCCTTTATGTTTGTATGACTCATTGGTGCCGAGTATCGTTTCCAGGTCACCAGTGTCACAAGAAGGAGTGCATGAGACATTATCTCCGTCTTCATTTAGAATACCATTAATGAAAAAATTGCTGAAACCAACTACGAGTAGATGTTCTACAAAAAATCTGCTAGGGTCGAACCCTTTTACTCTTTCAACATATTTTATATTTAGGCCACGGAAATGGCCTGCGAATTCATCAATCTTGTTCATATTTCTGAATATGAAGTCCCCAAATTTCCAAGGCAGAGGTATAAATTTCTTTTTTCTATTTTCATGGAAAAAATGCAACTAGTAGTTGTACTACCTTGCTATTTCAGTAGCAATTTTTTTTTTAGATATGTGGCACGGAAGGAAGGAAGGATTTTCCTTGGAACTAAAATTCTTGATTTTTTCCAGTGTCCCCTTCCTATCTAGGAACTTACTCGCCTGGTCAGACATCCGAGGAGTGTCCTTTCTTGTCACACACCCACTACAGAATAATAAAATTTCCGCTCTTCTTCATGGGATATAATCCATGAAATCCTACGGGGGCCCAACGCAAGCCAGTTCCTCCCTTGTCCACCTCCATGTGATCGTAGGTTATGGCCACAGGCCAACCAAACTAGGAATCTGCAAACCTGAAATGCTGAAGTTCTGAAATCTTGAGATTGCAGCTTCATTCCAACAATACATCGCATTTTGCGACTTCAGGAGTTTCAATGCAAAGCACCTTGGTTCCTTGTCCTCGAAACTTCCGAAATATCGAACCCCGTTATGCTAAAACCTGCCCCTGTTCCATGACCCAACACTACTCCTCCAAACATTTTCGGGATTTTGCGTTTCGGGACTTCGCTAATCTTGTTGCTCCAATTCCCTGTCCTCTCGTACTCCTGGTATCCGAAGTACCGAATCCCAAAATTCCAGTCCTCCTTCTCCTAAGAGAGATCAACGAATCAAAGTCTCCCCTGATCCAACGGCTCAAATTCCTTCAGGGTTTTATGGGTCATGAGTTCAGAACCCTTACCTCTTGTTTTCCCGGTAACCGAATTACCAAAATCTCCTTTCGGGGATTTCCCCGAAACCTCCACCGCGTGCACCTTTTGGGACTTCAGGATTTGTGATTTCACGTATCCGCCGTGACCAAACTCTTGGTCCTTCAACCTCCCGGTATCCAAAACCCCAATGAGTTTAGATTTCTTCCACGTGTCCTTTGAAATGGATGGTTCCAATGCTTTCGCTGTTTCATGTACCAGGAGTTTGAAACTCTCGGTACCAAGACCACAACCTCCTCTACATCCCGAAATCCGAATAGCCAAAATATCGAAATCCGATGGCTCCACTCCTGTATCAGGATTTCGTGAACTGGGAGTTCGCGATGCAGTGACTCCACGATTTTAGTCCTTCAATCTTACGGTATCTGAAATCCCGATGAGTTTGGATCTCTACCACATGTCCTCTGAAATGGATGGTCCTGATCTTTTCAGGACTTTGATGAGTCCTCACCTTTGTGTATGAGAGGCTTAAACCTCATGCAACTTCCCCTGGATCCGATGTCTATCGACTATCCACGCGAGATATGATGGTAGCTGTAGCTCCTCCCTGAGCTCACGTTTTTTTCATATTTCCTTGGAAGATTTCAAAGTCTCAAAGGTCTCAGCCTTCGATATTCTACTGCAATATGGCCATTGGGTCTCTTCATCACTTACGAAAAGTGTTGTCTCTCTCGAGCTTTCTCAACTATGAAGGAATTAAGAGCTTTGCACTCTTTCTCCTAGGCTTGACTCTTAGAAGAGTCTTCCGCGCAACTCTGGTGCTCATTCATCAAGTTTAGGACTTGAGTGAGTCTCAGTCTCTACTTGCCTCACAGGGAGCCTATGCATAACTACACTACCTCTCTTGATCTTAACAGAATTTGTCCTCCAAGGGACTCTGGATGACTAGGAAGGTAGGCATGTGTACATGAGACTATGCCTAAGGTTGGTGAACTCACAGTTTGTGGCTCTAACTCAAGCCGCCACAAGACATAAGCATTTACAAGTACTAATCATGTCCTATCCATATAATCTCTTACTGGCCTAATCATACAGTCAAGCAGTAAGGAAAGAGACACAGTATATCCATTCAGAAGTCAAGCACAATTCTTGAAACATACACAATATAACCAAAATTCATGCCTAGTTACAACTAAATTACACAAAGTAAGAAAATGCTTATCTATTACAGGTTGCTGCCAACCAACTGAATGTGGGTGTTCGTCCTTCCACCCGACCATAGGCACAGAGGCATTCATTCTTAGCACTCTGGCCACCCCCATGCCAAGCCATGATATCACCAGGGAATTCTCATAGTTCTCAAGGGTTCTCTCTCTGTTTCAGCTTCTGTTCGTGTCCTGTTTTTTGCAACCCAAAGCTTTCTCACTCGGTTGTGGCCTCGACGAGGTTTCTCAGATGCTCTTCAACATCAAGCTCGTGGCCTTTTGTTCATGATTCGTTGGAGAGATTCGTGCTTCTCCCTTGTGAGCTTCCGCCCTCGTCTGGTGTCTCCCCTCTCTCGTGTGTGTGTCCCTCTTACTTGGGAAGGTTTTTTGCTGACCTATCCGGTTCCTTCTGTCAGAAGGAAGCTCAGGTCTGCAAGTCCCTATGGTACTTCGGACTGACAACCCATTTTTCCATTCATGGGGTGGTTGGTGATTCAACCACCGGTCCTTTCTTCATTGACTGGTTTTCTTTCCTTGGGATTCAAAGGAGGCTTGTCATCCTTATCAAGGGAGATTTGTTATTTGATACATGAACCCTCTCTTATAGTTTTCACATTCTTCCTCTAGTGATATCATGGACAGTACTTTCAAGGCTTCACCCCCATAGTCAGTTATTGGCAACTCAAACAATAATACATTTACATTTTCCTCATGCATTAGCATGGTAATTCCTATTCTATGATTAATTACAAATTGGGGGAAACAAGGTGTTACAATTCCCTCCCCCTTAAAGGAACACCGTCCTCAGTGTTCTTTCTCAAAACACCTGTGATGCCTTTCTCATTCGGCCACTTCAGAAGTCTTGACCTTCATCCTCCGTCAGGTCCTCTTTCAGTATCTTATTCTTCATCACCCGCCTTCAATAATTCTTGGACAACAAGCACATTAATCACAATTTTGTGTGAAAACATCTTATTGTTGTTCAAAATTCAAAAGGAAAATTTCATATTATAGCACAATACTTATCTGTGCAGTTTGTGCATCTGTATCCACCTGGTAGTTTTGTTATCCATGCTCATTTCTTTCCTTGACATATCCATTGGGTGCATGATTCCAATTCAATAGTTCACAAGAGCTATCATGATTTCATCTTCCTTTCCAAGGTTTTTCCACATGGGAAACTACCCACTATGTGCATGATCCCAATAGTTTACAAGAATTATTAAGGTCTCCTCTTCCTTGCGGTCACTCATCCTCCAGTCCCAGGCTCAGACATCCCCTTCACTGTTATACAGTCCCTTGGGCGATCCATCTTGCCTTGCCGAGGTTTTCTCACATAGGAAAATTTTAGAGACTCTATCAAGTCTTACAGTTGAGGTGTCCCTTAGACTTGCTCTGTCAAGGTGTCCCTTCGGCTTGTGTTACCTCAACATAATTTGTTTCAGGCGATCATGACTTATCACAGGGTTCTCATGGCTCAGTAGTAGCCCTTTTTCACCATCTTCAGTTTTGACAACCTTCCTCTGTTCCTTTCTGGACATGTCTTTTCTTCCCACTTGTACCACAGGTATATAAAATTCATGAGACATCATTATAAATTTCAACTTTCAGAATTTTATTGCAAATCTGTCACCCATGGATTTTCCAATCTCGCGACTTGTTTTCATATTTGTTCAGCACAGGAACCAGATTCATAATTATGGGAATTTCCTTCCCATAATGGTTGGTCTCAACAGGCAATCGGTCTTCCTTATGGACTTACAACACTGCCATATCTAAGACTCTTTTCTTCCTGCAACTCATTCTTTACACAGCCAAACAATTGTTAGCTTTTCCATGCATATACATTTTATTGCACCTTTACAACATCGTCACAACAATTTCAGAATTGTGCATACTTAACAATTAAATTACTTTCTCAAAAAGGGAAATACCATCCCTTGCAGTTTGGCTTAGCATGCAATCGATATTCCTTATGGACTTACAACACTGCCATATCCAAGACTCTTTGCTTCCCGCAACTCATTCTTTACACAACCAAACAATTGTTAGTTTCATCTCAACGTACTAAACTTTTCAAAACGTAGTTCAACATTTAAAAAGGGTTTTAACAATTGTGCCAATATCCATGACCACATTCATACCCAATACATTATTGTATTGTTTTTCAACTTTGTCACACTTTATGACTGGTTCTTGGCCATGGGGTGTTGGAAGTTAACCAACCTTTTCCTCATATGGTTTATTCGTTTTCTTTCATTCTTATAGTAGGACCATACTATCGGCTATAGGTTGATCACGATCCCTAATCAATACACACGAACTCAAGATTTTCACATGAATGCCTTTACGCATTCCTTGATTGTCAATGCATTCATGACATATCACTTCATGAATTCTTCCAAGGGTTACAAACAATGTTTACTACCAGAGGTTCATACCTCCATTATTTATGTTCTCCTTCCTGAATCATACCTTACTTGGGTATCCAAGGCATACAACTGCCTTTCAAGTTTATGCATAACACTAAGACAATAAAATATTTCAGAAGGGGTTCTTACCAAATCCCTTCATACCTTGTGCTGCACAGGCGTGAATATCTTTATACCAGTTCTTGACTGCTAGCACCCTCTTTCTTATTTTTACCTCATCACTAATGCTTTATTGGGGCTTTTACAGCCCTGTCAACAATCTTTCACTCCCAGCCTTCTCTTGGTCATTCTCTGTTTGAGGTTGCCCATCATTGGCAATTGTCTTCCTCAATAGCTCCAATTTATTTCTATACACAACATGCATCATCATAGACACAATTACATTAGTCATAATATTAAACCTAATGCATGTATCATAACATTCGAATTCATAAACATCCTTAAATGTTTGCATAAGTGCAACACAACAGTTCTCAATTATTTTCACAGTATTACAACCATCATTACTATGGTGTCAAAATATTTTCGTTCATCAATGTACTAGCTTTCTCATCCCATAGAAAACATAATGCACAACAAGGAAAGAATTGAGGGCTCTCCTCTTCTTCAAATTCTTTCTACATCGTCTGGGGCTTTTCAGCCCAGTCGAGTTATCTCTAAGGTCTCACTGTCTTTTCTTACTCATAGCTTCAACCAAGCCTTATCAGTTAAACGTACTCATTTATTCATTTAATCATACTCAGAGGGTTTACTTGCCTCTTACCAACTATACCGGTTTCCACAACTGCTCTTTTTCTGAGTAGCCTTGGTTAGGCCTCACCCTAACCCTTTTTGGGATACTGCAACATGATTTAATAGCAACTCTTTTATCATAATGGATCATGGACATGTGCATCCTACACACTTCCATTCGGTTATCAGAATGGTCAATATTCACTTGTTAGTCTTCTATTAATTACATGATTCTTTCAAAATGTAATCCAAGATTCTTATATATATTGATAGGCCTTGTAGCCCATTGTCCAACCTTCAACAATTATTAGGGTTGTGACTCTATCCTTTTGACAAATATCTTACACAGTTCCTCCATCGGGAACTCCTTCGGCATGCAACTTCCTTGTTGCATATCCATCACTATTTGTGATGGCCTTAGCCTTGAGTTAGTTTTGTCTTTTTACTAAATATTCCTCTTAAGGAATATAAACATGCATCTTTATTGTTAAGATTAGTCAATTCAGATTCATTCACAATCCTTCTCATGTGATGCTCAAAGGTGTAATCATTTGACTCTTGTTATGAAAAGAGAGCATCTTTGCTCATTTACCCTTTCATCTAATTATATTGGCACTTCCTAAGGAAATGGAATACATTCCCCTCAGGCTATTATTTGGAAAATAACTTTCATGACTCCCCAGAATGGAGTCAGCTATGCCTCCATAGTATTCCTTTAATCTTGGCAAAAACAATACTTGCTTTATATTTCGCTCATCGGGAAATACCATATCGTGCCTATAACTATACTCTTACATCATACGTGTGCATTACTTTGCACGTTTAGTATCATTCATACCTTACTGGTATTAATATCAGGCTTCCTATTATGAGGCTTCACACTGCATTCAACTCATGCATATTCATCATACTAGCTCACGACTTCTCCTCACGTGACCACCGGCGGTGACCACGATCCGAACAAAAAGGCGCTTCACGTTTCACGATTTCGGGATTCATGTTGCAAGGAACTCTAGTTCTTCGATCCCCAAAATTTGAAAACCCAAAAGACTGAATCTAAGGTTTTTCTCATCTCTTTTATTCACACGTCCCTTCGCTCAGAACCTGGGGTCAACTCCCAGACACGCGTTGGGATCCCGTGTTTCGGCGAATCCATGGGCAACGCTCCACCATTTCCCAAAACTTTTGATCCATGAGGGTCTGACAACCTGGATCCCACGGTCTAGATCTCTCTGGCAATCAACGATCCTGATCAAATTCTGGATTTCCACCTTTCGGGGTTCTGGCGGAGTCTTTACCCCTTAACTCCCGATTTCGAATCCCCAAAATGTGTATGCGTCAGATCAACGATCCACCACCTGTCTCAATCCAACGGCTTAGGTTGGATGTCAAGATTTCGTGACATGCGAGTCCTCAAAACTCTGCCTGTTGACTTCTAAACCTCTGACTCCCAAAGATCCAATTACACTGGATCTACGGTCTAGGTCATCTGCTAACCAACGACCTTGATTGAATCGGTGATTTTCCTGGCGCAACTTTGGAAAGTCTACGCTTCTATTTTCCTAATAGACAAAACCTCAAATCTTTAGATCAATAGCTTTCATTGATTCAAATCTAATGGATACTATTCCTCCTGAGCTTGTGAGTGACGAGAGGTTATCAGCCTTATCTTCTCCACTGATCAACTAGATCTAATGGTCATGGAATTTTGGTATTCCTCCCTTCGAGAATTCCATCGTTCGTTCAGACTCTCGATACCTGAAATGTTGAAATTTCGGATCGATCAATGGTCACCAATGACTCTCCAACCAATGGTTGTGACTATGTCGCGATTTCACATTTCGTGACTTCAGGACTTCTGTTATGAGGAACCTCAAATCCTTCGATCCCCGAAATTGTGAAATTTTGGAGTTCTCAATCTGACGGTCCCGATTCTTCCACGATCTGACAACTCATATATTGTCGGGGTTTCGCATATCGGGATTTCATGATTTCTCACATCGTGAAGTCGAAGACCTTTCACCTCTGTTCTCCCGATCCCCAAAATTGTGAAATTCTCTCTGGACGATCAATGGTCCAGATCGCTCCTTGATCAACGACTATGATATTTTCGCGAATTTCTCATTGCTTCTTCCAAGCCCTTTTGTTTTGCGAAATTTTTCTATCTCCTCGCAACTAACCAGTGCGCTACTCCTCCGAGATCGAACAACTCAAAACATTTTGGTTCTTTCTGAATGGATCTTGACTCTCGATCCTATCCAGTCTTCAAAATTCTTTTCTGAAGGATTTCTCTCGCTCAATTCTCCATACTTGTTGTTTCTTCAAACTTCAGTTTTCTGCGCTTCACCCTTGAATGCTTCAACCCTTCAAAACTTAGAATCTTTTTCTAAGTGTTTCCTCTCAAGACTTAAAACCACTACTCCTCCTGGTATACTCCGCACTCAACCTCCAGAGTTTTCAAACTTTAACACAAGATGGGTTCTATACGCATGTTCAACATACCAAATTTCCCCGCTATCTCTTCTGAGCTTTTAAGCTACTTACATGACTAATCTCTTAGTCATAACTCACATGGACGTTACCCTCGCTTTATGGGAACAACTAACAAGGGTCACTCTTGGGAATTACCAACAATCCCAAAGGACTCCAATTAATCTTGCTTAAACAGATTATCCTTGTTGTCGATTCTAACCATTATAGGTCAGGTAATCTGACCCTACATATTTTCATCAGTCCTCTCAATCATGAGGAGTTATATGCTCAGGTTTAGTCTTTTAATAATGCAGTAATTATAACTCTCTAAGGATCCTACCAGTCCTTACCAGATTTCCCAAATCATGAAGGAGTTCTTCATTTGGATCTTAATTCTTACATAACCAGCCATCTCAATTGCAAGAGACTCTACCTGCTTTAGTAGGTAGCCATCGTCACACTATAACAGAACAAATCAGTTCATGTCACTTGTCTGGCTCATGCAACTTCATAGCACAATTCATTCCACCTCTATTATTCACACTTAGGTCTTATCAGTAATACTGATTAGTGCATTCCTACTCCTATAAGAGTAGTTACCATTTTAACAAAGGGGTGAAAGAAATTCCCAATTTACAGTTTCATTCTACAGTCCTTCTTCTTAAAGAGAAAATGTAGATAACACTGTCTCTTTACGCGGCTCGTACATGAGCCCAAGGAGGCCAAGTGTTGTAACCATGCTCTGATACCAATTTGTCACACACCCACTACGGCATAATAAAATTTTCGCTCTTCTTCATGGGATAGAATCCYCGAAATCCTACGGGGGCCTAGCACAAGCTAGTTCCTCCCTTGTCCACCCCCATGTGATCGTAGGTTATGGCCACAGACCAACCAAACTAGGCATCTGCAAACCCRAAATGCCAAAGTTCTGAAATCTTGAGATCACAGCTTCATTCCAACAATATGTTGCGTTTCGTGACTTCGGGAGTTTCAATGCAAAGCACCCCGGTTCCTTGTCYTCAGAACTTCCGAAATCCCGAACCTCGGTATGCTGAAACTTGCCCCTGTTCCGTGACCCGACACTACTCCTCCAAACGTTTTTGGGATTTCACGAATCCTGTTGCTCCAATTCCTTGTCGTCTCGTACTCCCGGTATCTGAAGTACCGAAATACTGAATCCCGAAATTCTGGTCCTCCTTCTCCTAAGCGAGATCAACAGCTCAAAGTCTCCCCTGATCCAATGGCTCAGATTCCTTTGGGGTTTTATGGGTCATGAGTTCAAAATCCTTACCTCTTGTTTTCCCGGTAACCGAATTACCGAAATATAATTTCGGGGATTTCCCCAAAACCTCCACCACGTGCACCTTTCGGAACTTCAGGATTTGCGATTTCACATATTTTTCGCAACCAAACTCTTGGTCCTTCAACCTCCCGGTATCCGAAACCTCGATGAGTTCGGATTTCTGCCACATGTCCTTTGAAATGGACAGTCCTGATTCTTTCGCTGTTTCACGTACCAGGATTTTGAAACTCTTGGTACCAAGACCATAGCCTCCTCTGCATCCCGAACTCCGAATAGCCGAAATACCAAAATCTGATGGCTCCACTCCTGTATCAGGATTTTGCAAACCGGGAGTTCGCAATGCAACAACTCCATGATTTTTTTCCTTCAACCTTCTGGTATCTAAAACCCCGATGAGTTCGGATCTCTGCCACGTGTCCTCTGAAATGGATGGTCCTGATATTTTTGGGACTTTGATGAGTCCTCACCTTTGCATATGTGAGGCTTAAACCTCGTGCAGCTTCCCCTGGATCCGATGGATATCGACTATCCACGTGAGATCTAATGGTAGCTGTAGCTCCTCCCTGAGCTCACACTTTCTTCCTTTTTCCTTGGAAGATTTCAAAGTCTCAAAGGTCTCAGCCTTCGATCTTCTACTGCAAGCCGGCCATTGGGTCTCGTCAGCACTTACGAAAAGTGTTGTCTCTCTTGAGTTTTCTCAGCTATGAAGGAATTAAGAGCTTTGCACTCTTTCTCCTGAGCTTGACTCTTAGAAGAGTCTTCTGTGCACCTCTGGCGCTCATTCATCAAGTTTAGAAGTTGAGTGAGTCTTGGTCTCTACTTGCCTCGCAGGGAGCCTGTGCATAACTACACTACCTCTCCTGATCTTAACAAAATTCATCCTCCAAGGGACTTTGGACAACTAGGAAGGTTGGCATGTGTACATGAGACTATGCCTAAGGTCGACGAACTCACAGTTCATGGCTCTAACTCAAGCTGCCACATGACACAAGTATCTACGAGTACCAATCATGTCCTATCCATATAATGTCTTACTGGCCTAATCATACAGTCAAGCAGTAAGGAAAGAGACACTGTATATCCGTTCAAAAATCAAGCACAATTCTTGAAACATACACAGTATAACCAAAATTCATGCCCAGTTTAGCTAAATTACACAGAGTAAGAAAATGCTTATCTATTACAGGTTGCCACCAACCAACTGACTATGGGTGTTCATCCTTCCACCCGACCATAGGCACAGAGGCATTCATTCTTAGCACTCTAGCCACTCCTGTGCCAAGCCATGATATCACCAGGGAATTCTCACAGTTCTCAAGGGTTCTCTCTCTGTTTTAGCTTCTGTTCGGGTCCTGTTTTCTGCAACTCAGAGCTTTCTCACTTGGTTGTGGCCTCGGTGAGGTTTCTCAGATGCTCTTCAGCATCAATCTCATGGCCTTCTATTCGTGATTCGTTGGAGATCTTTGCGCTTCTCCTGTATGAGCTTCCACCCTCGTCTGGTGTCTCCCCTCTCCCGTGTGCGTGTCCCTCTTACTTGGGAAGGTTTTTTGCTGACCTATCTGGTTCCTTCTGTTAGAAGGAAGCTCAGGTCTACAAGTCCCTGTGGTACTTTGGACTGACAGCCCATGTTTCCATTCATGGGGTGGTTGGTGATTCAACCACCGGTCCTTTCTTCATTGACTGTTTTTCTTTCCTTGGGATTCAAATGAGGCTTGTCATCCTTATCAAGGGAGATTTGTTATTTGATACATGAACCCTCTCTTATAGTTTTCACATTCTTCCTCTAGTGATATCATGGCCAGTACTTTCAAGGCTTCACCCCCAAAGTTAGTTATTGGCAACTCAAACAATAATATATTTACATTTTCCTCATGCATTAGCATGGTAATTCCTATTCTATGATTAATTACAAATTGGGGGAAACAGGGTGTTACATTTCCAAACAACAAGCCTTCAAAAAATGAGACAAAATAATTAAAAACTTCATAAAAATGCTGAGAGGCTTTGTGCCTCCATAATGTTTGATACCAGAAGGTTACTGGGTCGAATTCCTATTTTACTTTCTTGAACACAAATAATCACAAGAACTGATAGTAATGTGCCATCATGAAAACCAAATAAGATGACATAAATAATTTCTTCTCCTTCTTGTATTGGGCCAATTGGGAAGAGATTTCAATGGAAATAAACTTGCCCCAATCGAAGATGGCATGTTCTTTGAAGGTAAAATATAGAATGTAAAGAATCATGCGGGAGATGCTGGCTGTAGTTTTTTGTCCTGTTATCCTCGTGAAAATCCAAGCAATTTCCCGGAAAGGATTTTTAAACGAGCTAACCTACAATCTCGCGATTTCCTTTGGGATGATTGCTGGGTTCTACAGGAACTCAGGTAAGAGGTCTAATCCATTGTCATGCTTATTTAAGAATTCTCTACAATCTTCACGCTTGAAGGTATGCGTTGGATTGGGAAGTCTCAACATATTACAAAATACTTGAGGCGAAAAAGAGACATGGGAATGGTCTGCTGGCTTGCAATACATCTCTCGATGCACTAGGTGACCAACTCCTTATAGTAAAAGACTTCCGAGACACAACCTGTGCACGCAATTTCAGACGTTCAGATTACTTCCTTTTGGGCAGAAGGGGATGAGTAGTAGGAATATGCTCTGGACCACTGAAAACTCTGGTCCTCGTGCTCGAAAATATTCAATGTATCTCCACAGAACTGTTGTTGAGTTGCTTCCATAAGTTGATGAGAATGTTCCTTTGCTCCAGATAATGTTTAAAATGAACGCTTGAGGGGGATAATATAATCCTCCATAAATCCTGTTTTAATGCATTTTAGTAGGAGATATCTTCAAGCCCTTCTCTTATTAATGACAATCCTTTCGAACCTGGATGATGAGTTGTTAGCATTCAAAGCATAGTAAATGCACATTGGGAAGAGCACGAGGGTGGTGGGGACTGACGAGAGCAAAATATGATTTGAGAATTTTGTGAACCCAAGAACCCGCGAGTCTACGATGGCAGAAGGTGCAAAATTGGCTAAGTATAGAATGGTGCAGCAATCAAACAGACTCATCATAGGAGGAATGAGACTTGGAAGTTCACACGGGGAGTCTGAGGGTCAAAATGTAGATTGTAGAACTTTTGGATGCAATATGTACATCACAGAACATGGGGTATGAGAGTTCAACCCCGCCAACCTGGGAATCCACGGTGAAAAATCGACTAAGTATGGAACAACACAACAGTCGGTCGGACTCGTGATGTGAGGTTATGGATGGAGGTGAGGATCCATAAGTCCGCCAACTCAAGAACCTGCCGTTCTGAAAAAAAATGACTATGTATAGAACTAGAAAGGGAAAGTAGAAGGGAAAAAGGAAAAGGGAAAAACATGTAAGTATAAAAGAGGGAAAAGAAAGGGAGACAAGAATTTGGGAAAAAATAAAAGGGAGGTAAATTTTGGAAGCGGGAAATGACCTCAACATAGCCGAAACCCCAAGCATACCTGAAAAGGGCTATAGCTAATAAAGTTTTGGAGGGATTTTTTATAACTATGTTAAACATATGGAAGTCTCTCATCTCATGTATGTGGATGATTGGAATTGTACATGTGCATGATATGCACAATCATCCTATTGACCACTTCCATTTTCACATTTGTTTGGGGGTGAAAGCCAGTCTATTTGGTCAACTTGGTTCCCCTTAGAGACCATAGAATGGACCAAAAGGTACTAAGGAATTTGCTATACCTATTTGAAACAATGGTTCGTGGTAGCCTGAAATGAATCCAAACATGCTCAAAGAAGATCATAACAATGGGCTCATGTGTGATACTCTTTTTGCATGGTGCCAAAATGGCCATCTTAGAGAACTGATTGACAACCACAAAGACACAATCGTGGCCATGTTTGGTGGAGGGAAAACCTGAGATGTAATATATGGAGACTGAATCCTAGGGAGAGGAGTGTATAGCCCTTGCTTCTTGATGGATGGTTTAATAGTGACATAGAGAGTGCAAGACCTGATATATTGGCCGATGTCTCGATGAATAATTGGCCAATATAAATACTTCTGAAGTACTGCCATTGTCTTTTCCACACCAAAGTGCCTTGCCACTCGACTATAATGTGCTTCCCAAATTATCTTTGCACACTCGCTTGAAGGAACAAAAATATGGCCTAGATAACATAAGAGCATATTCTGTAGGTGGAAGTCCGAGACTTGTTTCCCTGCACTTAGTGTCTGGTATGTATCCATGAATTCAAAGTCATTGTTGTATAATTGTGGACACCTAGAGGTCTCATGCCCACAAGAGTTAATAATTGTGGTTAGTGTCATAACCGGGGGCTGAATGAGGTAGTATGCAACATGGTTTACACTTCCCTTCTTGTACTTCATGTTCAAGTGGAATTCTTGTAGGTATGTGGACCACTTCTGATGGTGGTCATTCTTCAACTTTTATTGTGTTTGCATGAATTGCATAGGCTTGTGATCAGTGTGGATGAATGTTTTCTTTCCCATAATATAATTTTTCCATTGTCGATAAACTTGCACAATGGAGTACATCTCCTTATCATATTTGGAATATCTACAAACAACATCAGATAGGGTCTCACCGTGACAGGACAACATATGTCCTTGCTGAGTGAGGATTGCATTGATATCATAATCAAAGGCATCTATCTCAATCTCGAACAATCATTACAGGTATGAAAACATGAGGACTAATGTAGAGCATAGGTGGTGTTTTAGATCTTTGAATTCTTTCTGGTATGATTCAAACTAGAAAAACTTGGCTTTGACTCGCCCTTTGGTCACTTGACTTAGGGGCTAAGCGATATGAGAGAACTCCAACATAAGCATACAATAGAATTTTACAAGGCCCAAGAAGTTTTGGAGCTCTGTCTGAGTTTTCAGGGCTAGCCAATTGTAGATGACTTTGATCTTGGCTGGGTCCACATGCACGCCATGTTCGACCATGATGTATCCCAAGTATTGGATTCTCTGCATGCCAAATGAGAATTTCTCTAGATTAGTGTATAAATTATTTTTCCGTAGGGTGCTTAGGACCTGTTGAATGTGCCACAAATGTTCTACCTAGGTTTAATTGAATATGAGGATGTCATCCAAATATAAGACCGCAATTTTTTTTTTGAATGACCGCAATATATAATCCATCATTCTCATGAAATTTGCTAGAGCATTAGCTAAGAAAAAAGGCATGACCAACCACTCAAAAAGGCCTTCTTTAGATTTGAAGGCCATCTTCCATACATCAATTTTCTCTATCAGAACTTGGTGGTAGCCCGACTTTAGATCAATATTTCTAAAGAACTTGGAACCCTTGAGATGGTCAAGAATATTTTCAATCCAGGAGATTGGGTATTGGTTCTTGAAAATGATTTTGTTCATGAATTTGTAATCAATACATAGTCACCATGTCCCATCCTTCATATTTACCAAAACAACCAGGCTTCCACAAGGTGAGGAGCTTGATCGAATGTGGATCTTTTGGATGAGATCATGAATTTGACACTTTATTTTCTCAATATCTAGAAGGGAGCATATATATATGGGACCATTTGAAAGGGATACCCAATTATCAAGTCAATGGGATCTTTGCTATAATAGTGTATAGGCACCCTTATAGGTGAGGGGAATATGTCTCTATATTCCTCTACCACCTTTTCCACCCACTTATGCTATGTAGAGAGACCTTGTGTTGAAGCTATGGTGGTTGCGATGATCTTCCGCTCACCTTTTGACCGAACCATGAATAGGAAAAACTTTGCAGATTGAGAGATTATCCATCGACACTGTTTTGCTGAGATCAAAGAAATTGCAGTAGTCATAACTACCTCTGGTACTCTATGGGACTAACCTACCAAGGTAACAATGATGCTACAGGGTCAAGATTTGTAAACAACATGACATTTCCACATACAAGGTTGTCCTAAAATCACATCACAAACTTACAATGGGGAAACACCACACAACACCTCATTTTTAAAGGGATTTATGCCATAGGATAGGAAACACTGCTGCCTAACATGGAGGTCTCATTCCTGGCTCAACCAACCGATGGTGTATGGATGGGGGTGTGGCATTGTCGACAATTTCAATTTTTGATAACCTTAGCTGAGATCAAGTTCTTTTGACTTTTGATTTCAATAATGAAATGTAGTGGGGTCCCTTTCACCAATATTTGTGAATGGAAGATGTGATCCCCCCCCTCAAGCTCCTTTGACTCATATGATTGGATATTTGTAGCTGCGATGGTAGCAATGGGATCTACATCCATAATCCACTTTCCTTTATCCTATTCTAAATCAGAGTCTAAGTTAGGTTCTAACTCTTTTTCTTCAAGCTTGATCAACAATGACTGTTTCAAGAAGCATTCAATAGTGTTGTGCCGAGGGCTCTGGTGGAACTCACACCATCTTCTAGTGTCCTTATTCAACTTATCATTACCCTTCTTTGCTTGTGGATTTGATGGTTTGTCTCACAATTGGATATCCTTTCTATGTACCTTGTTATGTGAGTTAGGTCCACCTTTACCATACTTGTTCATGACATAGTTTTAGACTCAAACTCTCGCTTATTTTGCTTCTTAAATTTCTACTTGATTTTGATAACATATCGATAGGTGGCTCCCAATGAGGATATGTCCAAGAAATCCATCTCTTATTGGATGTACTTATGTAGGCCACTACAATATTTCAAATTGAGGTGCTTCTTAGAGTCTCTGATACCCATCTTTGAGCACAAGGTATGGAAGATGTTGTTGTACTCCGACACCATCTAATCTCTCTCATGATGCAAATTCATCCATCTCATGTACTGATCATAATAGTTTACAATAGGGTATAATTCCTCCAGGGAATCAACAAATACAACCCAAGTGGGTCATGTTCTGAATGTTATAGAATCATATTCATTATGTGTCTCCCAATAACCTTCCCACCAAACTTTGACATGGAGAAGGGTATTAAGGAGTGTGAAGGTGATATTTTCATTGTCATTTTTTTTTTGAAATGAGTAATAACCCTATAAAATATTTAACCATATCTCAAAAGCATCTCCATATATCTGGCCTTCAAATAAAGGTATATAAAAGTTAACTTGTACCTTGAAGGGTGTCACACCTCTGAATTGGATGCTTGTTGAAGGTGCCTCACCTATTGTCGACAATCATTGAAGGATCTGGGTGAAATTTTCCATCATCTCCTTCTTCTGTCATGCGAGGGATTCCTCGAGAAACATCTTGATAGGATCTCCTACTTCATTATCTCTCCTTTCCTCTGTCATGGGAGGCTCCTTGGGATGTTGAGAATGGTCTTCTTCAAGTGAAACTAGCTCAAGACCTAACTCTCTATACTTTGACCTTGTTGGAGACATGCCTAGAGAAACAACAAAGACCAGACTACTCTGCTACCACTGATCCTGATTGTATAGAGAATGAAATGAAACACACATGGAAATATAGAAGAGAGAACATAGTGAAAACCCGACTTCTATTAATGAATAAACTAGTAGAATAATGTAGAACAAAAACTTGATAGAATGGTGGTATCTTATCTTTGAAGAGACAAAGATGGTGGATATGCTCATTCACAATAATATCCAACAAGAGGCAGAAAGGATGGCCTTTTAACATAAAGAAAGAACCCTAAAAGTCCAAAACCCTAAACTTAGGAGGAGAAGTAGAAAAAGGTGTTTTGAAAGACCAAAAACGTATTCATACCAAAAACACATTTTTGGGTATTAGTTTCTACATCAACTTTATGGGAAGGTAACTTTTGCATACAATATCCATTTTTCACACATAGTAGCTCATTGGAAATATATAACTAGGGACAGCAATAAAATAATTCGGTATAGCTTTGTTGAAGGTAAATCCATGACATGATCACTTCTCTAAAAGGCTCGTTCAAGGCCTCAAAATGGACCTAGAAGTTTAAGACCTAGAAAATCTCAGAAAATCCTAGAAAATCATAACAATAATGCCTAGATGGAGAACCATGTTGAGTTAGTGGAAGAGGTGGGTGGCCACCGATATCCACTTGGAACATCTAAAGACAACATCCCTACTATAAATATACATCTTAGTTATTGGGTTTTAAAGTTTATATCCTTTTATACCATCTTTCTAACCAATAAATATACACTTTTTAGCTTTATTATCTAGCTTACTCTTATTTTCCTTTGGAACATGTATAAAATCATCACAACAAAAAACCATAAGATGCTCAAGAGAGGGTTTTTAACTATTTCATCACTCATTCATATTTTTTTCCACTAACACCGATGAGGGTGATCTATCTACCATATAACATGCAATACCCACTCCCTCTACCTAGAATTCTTATCCTAACCTAGCACCACCGAGTGTGCTCCTTGATTTTTCTATCAAAATCCTATTCATCCTTTCTGCAACCCCATTCTGTTGAGGTGTGTATGGAGTAGTATTCTACCTCTCTACACCACACTTATTACATAATTCATCGAATTCATTCCCATGGAAGTCTCCATCATTATATGTCCTCAACACTTTTTGGAGGAAATAAATGCATGTATTCCTCGAGAAATCACCAATCAAGGAAACATAGTACACATATTTACCTAATGATGGAACATGAACAGGTCCAAACACATCACTATTTGATAACTCTAAGATTCCCTTTTCTCTTGTAGCCCTAGATGAGAATCTTACTTGATTCTATTTACCATATATGCAATGTTCATAGAAATCAAAATCCAGTGTGGAATCAGACATACCTTCAACCATACCTTTACCATGTAGTGATTGAAGTCCCTTCTCTCCAATATGTCCTAGTATTTGATTCCATAACATTGTATTTTCTCCATAGACAATAGGGGTTTTATGTTCTTCATTTCCACCCTTAGTGTAGTGTCACTTTTCACTACCGAGGCTTTCAAACCTCTCTCTAACCAATCTGTACATGGACTCTTACTTAAAACATACAGAATTGTATAATCACATGCATAAAAGCAAGGAGATACATTTTAATACTCAGAATAAACATATAGTTACTGTTATAATTAGACATTCCATAGCTTTCAACAGTAATTCATTTACACAGCGGAAAACATGATAACAAATCCAGTACAGTCATGATAAAATGTGGTAAAAATATAAGTAAACACTTATCTTGTGACAGTGGAGAAATCCACCGACCAAATGTAGGCCTTCCACGAACCTCCCAGCCGTAGACCGCACTGCTCCTCAACTCAACAGTGGGTCACCCATGAGCTGGGACTGAGCTCCACCCTAGGGCAAGGAATCCAGACTCAGACTGAGGTTACGGGGAATTCAGTCACACTCAACCACCAGGAAGAGTGCTCTCACAGGAATCTCCCACGCTCACTACCCATAGACCCTCATTCCCCACATGCCTGTTCCACCCTAGGAGAGTGCACCTTCTCTGACACCTGGATAGTCCTTCGGTTGCCAGTCTACCTTACCTTGGGTTACAAGAACAGACCGGACCGGAAGTCTCTAGGTTCCGTGGAAGCTACATGGTTCCTTTCAAGAGCTCTTTCCTTCCTCTGCGCACTCCCTCTCCTGGAGGGAGTCGCTCATAGGCTAACAAGCCTCACACAGTCCAGAATTACGTGCCACAACAAACACATGGAAAACAGACACATGCTTCCCAAGAACCGGTTCAGCAGTCACAGGATGTTCTCACGGTCAAGATTTCAGAACAGGGCTCCACGCACAAGCTCGCTCAGCTTTTCTTGGGAAAACATAGACTCTTCCCCGAAATTGACATGGACATTGCATCCAGGGAATGCACACACTGGTTTTCTCTCACAGACATACTCCATGGCTCTGAACAAGGGTAATCACACACTCTTCAGCACCCAACACAGGCTTCCTCCCTGTAACAGACATACTCGAGGTCTCTTGTAGACTGGCTCGTACCACTCCTGCTCAGGGGAGTTGGGTCGAATGGAATCCCAGAGATTCCCTCCCACGGTTGTTCCTTTCTTTTTTATTTGCATGCGTCAGGGTGGACATTTGTCACTCTGGGAACTGCAGGCATTTCATCTGCATGCCTCCCTGTACACGCCTTTCCTTTTTTTTTGCTAGGAACTTAGGATAAAATAATATGCACATGGCTTTTTAGGAAATAATATTAAAATATTATTCCAGGCCTAAGCCCCCTAGGCTTAACCTCTAGGCTCAACACTCAGCCCCTTTTTCCCACCTTCCAGCCCCTAATCCCTTGCCCACTCTGTGGACGCTCAGTCCCCCTTCACTCATTCATCGTGGTCGGTCTGCACCTGGCGGTGTTTATATTTTATTAATCATTCTGCATGCATACAAGTACATCAGCAGGCTCCTGGCCTTCTACACTTAGGCTCCCTGGCCTAACAAACACATAAGCCTACCAGCTTATACAAAACTCGGCTCACAAGCCTATAGAACATGTTTTACAATTCATTTCATATATCCTAATTTGCAACGGGGCTCGGCCTTGGGGACACTACAATCCCCCTTCCCTTATTTTTTCACTGTCCTCAGTGCAACTTTACATCGCATTTGCAAGTTATTCAAAATTTTCAAAAATATGCGGGTACTCTACCCGCATTACTTCTTCATGCTCCCATGTCGCGTCTTCAGGACTGTACCAGGTCCACTAGACGTTTACAAGCTCTATAGCTCGATTCCGGAGCTGTTTGCTTTTCCTGTCCAATACACGCACATGATGCACTTGTAGGACACCTTCTGGTTCCACCTGAATCACAGTCCAATTGATAACATGATTAGCATCAGGCACATATTTCTTAAGTAGTGAAACATGAAACACATTATGTACAGTCATAGATGCAGGTAATGCAAGCATGTATGCAACCGGCCCGATCCTTTCCAGGATTTCAAATGGCCCACAAAATCTTGCTACCAACTTGGCGCAACTTCCCAACTTTAGGGAACTCCTGTTAGTTTTCACTTTCAGGAAAACATGGTCACCCACTTTGAATTCTCTATGGGTTCTGTTACTATCCGCGTAACTTTTCTGCCTGTCTTGGGCAGCTTTCAGATTCTGTTTGATTTTTATCATTTGATCTTCCATCTCTTTGAGCAGTTCAGGCCCAACTACTACTCTGTCAGTTGGATTATCCCAAATCACTAGAGTGTTTCACTTTCTTCCATAAAGTGCTTTGAACGGGCTCATTTTCAATGACGCATGATACCCATTATTGTAGGCAAATTCTACCAAATGCAGGTAGTCTTCCCACTTTGATGGTTTATCCATCACATACATTCTCAGCATGTCTTCTATTACTTTGTTTACTCTCTCTGTCTATCCATCAGACTCAGGATGATATGCTGTGCTAAAGTTCAGATTCATTCCGAATCCTTTGAACAGTCCCTTCCATAAATTAGAAGTGAATTTCGGGTTTCTATCAGACACAATTGTCTTAGGAATTCCGTGCAAGCGTGCAAATTCTTTTAAAAAGATATCAGGAACATCGACTGCTCTGTGGGTGGTTTTCAGTGGAATAAAATGGGAAGCTTTAGTAAGCTTGTCCACCACCATCATGATTGAATCGTGCTGCTTTCTTGTCCTGGCAATCCTGTGATAAAATCCATTGTTACCACATCCCATTTCCATTCAGGAATAGGTAAGGGCTGCAACAATCCTGCTGGGTGCCTATGCTCTGACTTAACCTTCTGGCACTCCATACATCTGGCGATGTATTCAACGATTTCTTTCTTCAAACCCGGCCAAAAATAATGGCTTTTGACTGCTACCACAGTCTTCTGATATCCAGGGTGTCCAGCATAAGCCACGCTATGCATCTCCTTTAGAATTGCCAGCTTCAATTCTCGGTCATTAGGTACATACACTCTGTTTTTATACATAAGTAATCCACTAGTTCCCATAGCATAACTTTCCTGGGTCTATGGTCTCTCACGCTGTTGTAGCTTTGCTACAAGATTTTTGTACTGCAAATCGGCATTTGCAGCTTCCAAAATTCTGTCTTTCATCTCAGTCTGGTACATGCTAATGGCTGTAGCATGTAATTCGTGCACTTTTTTGCTGAGTGCATCAACCACCTCATTTTCTTTCCCTTTGATATGCTTGATATCAAAGTCATATTCACACAGAAGTTCTAGCCATCTAATTTGCCTGGCATTTAAGGTTGGCTGATCAAATAAATATTTTAGACTGTTGTGGTCTGTTCTTAATTCGAATTTCTTGCCCATGAGGTAATGTCTCCATTTCCTCAGGGCGTGGATGACTGTTGCCAGCTCTAAATCATGAGTGGCATAATTCTTCTCATGTTCCTTCAAATTTCGGGATTCATAGCAAACTACAAATCCTTCTTGGTTGAGAACTCCTCCCAGCCCCTCCTTACATGCATCTGTGCACACTACGTAATCTTTGTTTGGATCTACAATCCTCAGGATTGGAGCACTAGTTAGAGCACTAGTTAGAAGCTGCTTCAATTGCTGGAAGCTGCTCTCACATTCTTCAGTCCACTGGAACTTCTTCTCCTTCCTTTGCAAGGAAGTGATAGCATGAGCCCTTGAAAATCTGGCTATGAATCTCCTATAATAACCTGCCAGACCCATAAAGGATCTAACTTCTGTCACATTCCTTGGCGCTGGCCATTCTTGAATGGCCTGTACCTTCTTAGGATCCACAATGATCCCCTTTTCAGAAATAATGTGTCCCAGGTAATGGATCTGCCTTTGGTAAAATGAGCACTTGCTCAGTTTTGCGTAGAGCCAGTGTTCTCTCAACACCTGCAACACCATTCTAAGATGTTGTTCGTGTTCTTCCTCTGTCTTGGAGTACACCAAGATATCGTCCAAGAAGACTATGACAAACTTGTCCAGATAATTTCTGAACACTCCATTCATTAAACACATAAAGACAGCAGGCGCGTTGGACAATCCAAACGGCACCACTGTAAACTCATAATGACCGTACCTTGTTATGAACGCGGTCTTGCTGATGTCCTCATCCCTTATTCTCACTTGGTGATATCCAGATCGAAGATCTATTTTTGAAAATATTTTCGCATCCTTCAACTGATCGAAAAGATCATCAATCTGCGACAAAGGATACTTGTTCTTGACAATGACCTTATTCAACTGCCGAAAATCAATGCACAGGCTCAACGCCCCATATTTCTTCTTCATGAATAGGACTGGGGCTCCCCACGGTGACATGCTGGGATGAATGTAACCTTTCTTTAGTAGCTCTCCGAGCTGCAATTGCAACTCTTTCAGCTCTGGTGTACTCATTCTATAAGGAGCCTTCAAAACTGGAGCTGCTCCAGGTATCAGATTTATAGAAAAATTGATGTCCCTCTTCGGAGGTAGTCCAAGCACCTCCTGAAATACATCCTTAAATTTTTTGAGTACCTTGTGGTTTTCCAAATTTGAGGCCACATCTTGGAATACTTCTTCCACCCAGGCAGCAAATAATTGACAGCCTTTCTGGTAACATTTCTTCAGCTGCATGGCTGAGATTTCCCTCATAGCCACGGCTCTGGGAATTCCTTGGATGGTTACCTGATTTCCCTCTTCGTTCAGACATGTGAACCTCTTGTTACGACAATCCAGAAGGGCATGGTGCTGGTCCAACCAGTCCATCCCAATTAAGCAATTGTATGAGCCTAAAGGCAGAATGTTCAATTCAGCCTTAGTGCTCATTCATTTCATGTCCACTGAACATGACTTAACCAATTCAATAACCTTCCTCTTGGTCCCTGTGGCCAACTGTACTAACCAAGACTTATCATGTTTGCTTCTCGTTAGATGCACACTTTCCACCACTCTAGGATCTACATAACTATGGCTAGCCCCTGAATCAATCAAAATAACAAGTGGTCGGTTGTTGATCATACCTTCCACTTCAATCATGTGCGATTGAAATTCTACTTTCTTATTGTCCAGGGCTGCGTAGATCCTCGGAATTCTACTGCCCATATCCTCCACTGTTTCAGCTTGTTGAACAGTATGGACAGTTCTTGCTTTGTCTTTTCTGTGGGGGCAGTCTCTGTACCTATGATTCCCTTTACAGCCCCAAAAATCCATGGGTGGAGGCCTTGGCATCTGCTCACTCCCTTCAACTTTTCTGGGGTCTCTAAAGGATGACTGTTCCCCAGGGCCATTCTTGAAAAAGGGAGGCCTGTTTCCCTTCTACCTCTGTTCTTTCTTAAATCTCTTCTGGTCATCCCAAGCCTTCCGAAAGGTAGGCTTTTCTCTTTGCTGTTCGTATAAGCATTTCGCCCTTCTTATGGTTTCTTCCATGGTCTTAGGANACAGCCCCAAAAATCCATGGGTGGAGGCCTTGGCATCTGCTCACTCCCTTCAACTTTTCTGGGGTCTCTAAAGGATGACTGTTCCCCAGGGCCATTCTTGAAAAAGGGAGGCCTGATTCCCTTCTACCTCTGTTCTTTCTTAAATCTCTTCTGGTCATCCCAAGCCTTCCGAAAGGTAGGCTTTTCTCTTTGCTGTTCGTATAAGCATTTCGCCCTTCTTATGGTTTCTTCCATGGTCTTAGGATCATCATATTGAATCTTTTCACCAATGGAAGGTGGCAGTCCACTCAGATACCTATGAATCTTGACAGCCTCGTCTTTGATGAATGGAACATACTTCAGTAGCTCCAGAAAACTTCGTTCATACTCATCAATGGTCATACTGCTCAACTTGAGTTCGAAGAACTCCTTCATCTTTCTGTCATAGTATCTTTTAGTCAGGTATTTCTTCTCGAAATACCTCTTAAATTCCTTCCAAGTGACCTCTTTCTCTCGGATGTGCTGCACTTGCACAAACTGATCCCACCACATGGATGCTTTTCCTTTCAGTTGGTACATTGCAATTCTTCCTTCTGCACGGGCAGAATAATTCTGCAGTTGGAAGTATTTCTTCATGCCAAGAAACCAGGTCTCGTCATCTTCTTCCTTCTTATGTTCTCCATCGAATGTTGGAGGCTTAATCTTGTTCATCTCCCCTTTCAATTCATCCTTTCTAGATTTTCGGTGTTTTCTGGAAGGGAACGGGCTTGAACTACTGTGTGTCTCCTTACTAGAATGCTTCGGGGAGAGACGGTAATGTCTGTCGGCACTCCTCGATCTCCTTCTCCCCTCAAGGGTTCTGACACTTCTTGATCTGCTTATGTCACTCCATTTTTCCAATTTCTTTTCTATTCTTTCCAGGCTCTTCAACAATTTTAAATTGAATTCACCCTGCCGATCCCGAATTTTCATGAGCTTTCTGCTATCAGCTAGGCGAGCCTGAGCATCTTTCTGTAATCTTTCGATGAGTTGCATCATATGTTCTTCCTTATCCATCTCTTTTCCGTGCCCATTAGAATTCTATCCTTCGACTCCTAGGTTAACATCCTTTCCTTCCTGTTCGTCTTCCATTTCAGGGGTAATCTGCACTCTTCCCCACTCCATACTCGACATTGATTGACTAGAGTTCTGGCCTTCGTTGAATTCTGCACATGCACTGTGCAATTAAATTCGAAATTTGTCAGGCCATTAAACTTCATGAACAATCCACGACATTTATAACTAATACGAACAAGAATGAAATACATTTCAACTTCACAAAGTTTTCTAAGCTCTGTCTGGCTCTGCAATTTCTGGGACTTCGGAACTTCAAAATCTCGGTCCACGAAGATCCGACAGTTAAATATACGAAACCCAAGTCACCCTTTTTGCAACTCGCGATATCGTGAGTTCGTGAGTCGAAAACTTTCGACTCATTCCTCTAAACACCGATACCTGAGATGTGACAAGGATATGGCTCTCTCCTCGCTAGGGTCTGCTACGATCGTAGTCTAGGTCTAAGTGCTAGCACTCTTCGCTACTCGCACCTTCGTGAGTTGTGGCATCCAACCTTGGTGCCTCCATTTCACAAAACCCTGAGAAGCGATGTTGAATTTTCTCCTCTCTTTCTCGCCACTTCGCGACTTCGCGAGTTTCAATGTCAAGCTCCCATTCCCTTATCTCGCGAGTTCTCGAAATCGCGAATTACTTTATTCTCTGGGCCCACAACACAACTGTCACCCTTCACTACCGTGGCATGTGGTACGTTCATGAGGGTCCACATCGCTTTCAACGACGTCATTGGGTCCCACCACTCCCGCCTGTCTCTTCGACTCACTAGCATGTGGTACGCATTCATGCGTCCACATCCCATCCAAGCATGAAATCCAACGGCCAGATCCCCTCCTTAGATCCACAGCGCAGATTCTTTCGACATTTCGGGGTTTCGACATCGAAAGTTCATGCATCCACACATCTTGAACTTCTATTTTCTGAAATCCTGAAATCATTGTCTATTAAACTACCTGATCCAATGGTCAAGTTCTTCTCCCCACGATCTACTGTGTAGATTGTTTTGGGATTTCGCGTATTGCGATTTTCCATCCACATTCCTATGCAATTTCAAAAAGGGATTTAAACCCTGCGCATACTCTCCAGATCCGACGGTCACGAGGGTCCACCTTCCCTCCCAAGCAGATCCTAAGGTTCTAATGCTATCGCTATGGAGACCTATTTTCCCGTGGCCATAGACCATCCCGACTGTGGTTTCACACGTCGCTAACCTCCTGAGCTTTTAAAAACTTGTCAAGTAACTACTTGACACTTTGGAGAAAACCAGAGTATGAAATTGGCCTTCCCGACTCAATTTCCCCTCACATTCTCGGTCCAAAGACCGCTCCATAGGCCCATCTAGGCTCAGTGTCGAAAAGTTGGCTCGGATACCAATTTGTAGTGTCACTTTTCACTACCGAGGCTTTCAAACCTCTCTCTAACCAATCTGTACATGGACTCTTACTTAAAAAATACAGAATTGTATAATCACATGCGTAACAGCAAGGAGATACATTTTAATACTCAGAATAAACATATAGTTACTGTTATAATTAGACATTCCATAGTTTTCAACAGTAATTCATTTACACAGCGGAAAACATGATAACAGATCCAGTACAGTCATGATAAAATGTGGTAAAAATATAAGTAAACACTTATCTTGTGACAGTGGAGAAATCCACCGACCAAATGCAGGCCTTCCATGAACCTCCCAGCCGTAGACCGCACTGCTCCTCAACTCAACAGTGGGTCACCCCCGAGCTAGGACTGAGCTCCACCCTAGGGCAAGGAATCCAGACTCAGGCTGAGGTTACAGGGAATTCAGTCACACACAACCACCAGGAAGAGTGCTCTCACAGGAATCTCCCACGCTCACTGCCCACAGACCCTCATTCCCCACATGCCTGTTCCACCCTAGGAGAGTGCACCTTCTCTGACACCTGGGCAGTCCTTTGGTTGCCAGTCTCCCTTAACTTGGGTTACAGGAACAGACTGGACCGGAAGTCTCCGGGTTCCGTGGTAGCTACAGGGTTCCTTTCAAGAGCTCTCTCCTTCTTCTGCGCACTCTCTCTTCTGGAGGGAGTCGCTCACAGGCTAACAAGCCTCACGCAGTCCAGAACTAATTGCCACAACAAACACAAGGAAAACGGACAAAGGCTTCCCAAGAACCGGTTCAGCAGTCACAGGATGTTCTCACGGTCAAGATTTCAGAACAGGGCTCCACGCACAAGCTTGCTCAGCTTTTCTTGGGCAAACAGAGACTCTTCCCCAAAATTGACATGGACATTGCGTCCAGGGAATGCACACACTGGTTTTCTCTCACAGATCGACTCCACGACTCTGAACAAGGGTAATCACGCATTCTTCAGCACCCAACATAGGCTTCCTCCTTGTAACAGACATACCCGAGGTCTCTTGCAGACTGGCTCGTACCGCTCCTGCTCAGGGCAGTTGGGTCGAATGGAATCCCAGAGATTCCCCTCCACGACTGTTCCTTTCTGTTTTATTTGCATGCGTCAGGGTGGACATTTGTCACTCTGGGAACTGCATGCGTTTCATCTGCATGCCTCCCTGTACACGCCTTTCCTTTTTTTTGCTAGGAACTTAGGATAAAATAATATGCACATGGCTTTTTAGGAAATAATATTAAAATATTATTCCAGGCCTAAGCCCCCTAGGCTTAGCCTCTAGGCTCAACACTCAGCCCCTTTTTCCCACCTTCCAGCCCCTAATCCCTTGCCCACTCTGTGGACGCTCAGTCCCCCTTCACTCATTCATCGTGGTCGGTCTACACTTGGCAGTGTTTATATTTTATTAATCATTCTGCATGCATACAAGTACATCAGTAGGCTCCTCGCCTTCTACACTTAGGCTCCCTGGCCTAACAAACACATAAGCCTACCAACTTATACAAAACTCAGCTCACCAGCCTATAGAACATGTTTTACAATTCATTTCATATATCCTGATTTGCAACGGGGCTCGGCCTTGGGGACACTACACTTAGGAACAATATAATTTTTACAACCATTATAATAGTGCTTCCCAACAACTTGTACAAAGTTTCATTCCAAACTCTCCTTATCAACATCATTTCACTTCAAACCATTTTGTAGGTTTCTTTTTCAAACACTAATATTACTTACACATATCAAGTTTCTAGACAACTTTGGAATGTGCAAAACCCGAGGGAGTGTTGTAATCCTTCCATCCCCGAGAAAGAAATTGAATTTTCCTCATCCTATGATTCTAGTTGTTGAGTCATCCTCTAGGAAAATGCCACCTCTATTATACTTTTCATATTTAGAAAACCACTCCCTATGAGAATTCATATGAAAAGAAGCACCTGAATCGATCATCCATACATCATGATCTGCATGTGTGCTTGAAGAAGCCAAGTACACATTCCCTCTTTCCTCTGAAGAGGTCTTCCTTTCCATGGAAGGAAAAACATTAGATTCCTTCCCTCTCTCAACACTTATATATATACAATTCTTCTTGCAATGGCCGATTTTACCACATTTTTCGTTAAGTATTTTCCTAGAGATTGAGATCTACCTCTAGGTTTAGATCTCCCACACAAGGACATATTTTTATTTCTATCTAGGGAACATCCTCTTATAGATAAGGCATCCGTTCTCTGAATATCCATAGTTTTGCTCATCATTTCTTCTAATAACAAGGATTAAACCACATCATCAAACTTTAATGTGGTTACATTACTCCCAATAACTACAATCAGACTATTCAATGAATCTGAAAAAGAAAATAGTAAAAAAATGCAGTTATCTTCACCAGAAATTTTAATGTCAACATACAACAACTTAATTACCACAATATTGAGGGAATTTAGATGCTTTGTCATCGAGTCTCCATCATTAATCCTCAAGAGGTACAACTTATTCCATAGGAAAACATTATTTACTAGATATTTAGACTAATACAAATCCCCTAACTTATCTCATAACACCTTGGTTGTAGCTTCTCCCGAGACAATTAGTAACAACGAATCAGAAATACAATCAAATTGTTCTCTTTTCCTTCTTATCCAACTTCTTATAGTATTTCATAGACATACCCATAGGTGCAATATCTCGATCCACAACAACCCACTGCTCTTTGTCTACTAAATGATCATCCATATTCAACTTCCAAATCTCAAATATTTTCCCATTAAATTTCTCGATATCGATTTTAGAACTGCTTTTCTTTTTCTTTCACAACAATAATCACGACTTCAAAGCTCCCATTGAAACCAAGTTTATCATAGACCTAAGATAATTGAACCCTTAACAACAAATGCATCCTCTAGAAGCTAATAACTTCTCTGATACCAAATATATGTTTTAAACCTTTGCAATATAACAATGCACACACAAATTCTTTATAAAATAGAAAGAAAACAATAACATTCAAACATAGTACTCAAGAATTTTCCCTGGAAACCCTTAAATGAGAAAACCAACAAATGTTTAGAGCCACACCTATAACTCTCCTTGTATTAACTTTACCATTTACAATAACATATATATATATATA
>JASDQU010102672.1:42982-57821 GCA_032191745.1 Picea mariana
TTTTTGTAATTTAGGTTTTGTATTAAATCCTGATAAAAAAAACAGAGGCCTGAGAGTTATCTGGCTACCTAGCATTAATGTCCAGTTGGGAAACCACTTCTGTCAGGTGTCCAAAGTCAAAAGAGGGGTAACGGTGCCCAGTTGGGAAACCACTTATGCCAGGTGTCCAAAGTCAAAAGAGGGGTAACAGTACCCAGTTGGGAAACCACCATTGCCTAATGTCTAGTTTGTAAGATGAAATTTTTTCTTTGTGGCCACTCAAGGCCAGGTGTCAAATGCAAGAAGGCATACATTCTATTGTGCCACGCAGGGCTAAAATAATGACTAAGAAAAATATAAAACATGGGAAAGCATTAGTGACCTGGACCAAGACGCGATCCAGCATAGACCTGTGCTACCTGTGCTTTCCCTTTTTCTCGATCGGCCATGGCCCTTCTCAGGTCTTGCATAAATTCCATCACGTTATCCACCTTGCGCCATCTATCATCTTCCCTTGACTGCACTTCATGCATGGTCATTTTTATGTCCTCCAGCTCTTGTTTGATGCTATCAAGAGTGGTCGAGAGCTCAACCCGCTCTGTGTCCCTGAAAATTGAGGGAGAAGGCCGGTGGGAGAGAGGGGAGGAGGAAGAAGAGCCCAGGTGAGGGGATGAGGGCAAAACTGTGGGGGCGGGATGNGGGGGGGGGGTGGAAGATAGGGATGGCGTGAGGGCGAGGGGGGAGGTAGCGCATAGCCAATTGAATTACCCATTAGATCAAACCATTCAACTCTACAACTGAAGGGGTTTGAGAGGGGGGAGAGGCCAATTTTAGGGTCCACTTTAGGTTTTGACGGAGAAGGGACGACTAAGAGGGTAAGGGGAGCGGGAAATACTTCTCCCATTGGTTGGGCATCCATGGGAGCCAGAGGAGGGGGAGAAGTCGAAGTGCAGTGGGGGGAGAAGGTTGGAGAAGGGTTTTGGGTCGTACGTGAATGAACTGAAGGAGGAGGTTCCCTACCCCGGGCTCGATACTAGGGTACACCACGCCTTGATCTACCCCTGAGCCGTGGCATGAACTGAAGGTCTATGCCCACCAGAAGCCACTAGGAGGGAGGGTAAGCACTAGCAAACTCCAAAATTTTCCAGAAAGAAACACACCAGGTTTGAGGATTAGAGTTGTGAATGAAATGAGCTTCTGGGAGGTCACTTCGAGATAAGGGAGCATGAGAGAACTCTACATTATGGCACGGAGGTGACCGATATGTCTCGTCATGCAGCTCCATGAATACTTGCATGAGGGAGGTAAGGTGCTGAAGCATGTAAGTTGTCGGGTGCGCGTGTGGGAGGTAAGGTGATGGCGGAGAATTTGTCAGCCAGCAAATGCCAAAGTGACAGGACGTGAGACTACCACCCGTGGACATGTGGCCTAGACGAGTGGCTCTTTGTTGAGAGGATGGACGTGAAGTGAGATTGCCACATGTGGCCATGTGGCATGGTCGGGTGGCTCTATGTTGTGTTGCGTCCTTCATGTTCGATTAGGCACCCCATTCGAGGGTCAGTCTTTAGTGTGAGCCAGGTTCCTACAAGTGATGACGGCAGAGTTATTGGGATTAGTATCAGGGGAGAAGGAGAGGACCTAATCCCCCAAATCGACCCCCATATTAGCTAGCCAATTAGTCACTTGATTGGTTGTTCTTCTGACATGTGACGGGAGGATTACTCGTTGATGCTAAAGGATTGATTTTATTCTGCAAAGACCATTCAATAGTCTCCAGCTTGGGGATATTTTCTCCGGGTCTGTACCATTAACAAGGTGCTTAAGAAGGTTTATCACAATTTGTGAGTCCCCTTATGCTATGAGAGGAAAAATCTCTAGCTCTGTAGCTACTTGTAGTCCACAAAGGAGACTCCAAATTTCTGTAGCATTGTTGGTATTTTGTCCCATGTTATCTGGAAGAAGATGGATTATTTCACCTTTGTCATTCTTGATGATTGCCTCATATCCTATTAGACACAGGTTCCCTTTGGAGGCACTGTCGAAGTTGAGTTTGAACCAGGCTTTGGGCGGAGCCTCCCAGTGGGTCGGGCTTGTGTGACTTCCTACAACTACTATTGTTTGTTCAGGCGTGGGAGTGAAGTGGATCTTCCAATCCTGGAGGATGAGTATTTCATTCGAAGGGGGTGTGAGTTCTTTCTCTGTCCACTGTTGTAGCGAGAGGGTTTCATTGATATTTGTTTGGATTAAATTCCAAACCTCCTGCCAACTTCTAGTGGTCGATCTGAAGATTCTTCCATTTCTTTCTTTCCAGGTGTTCCAGAGGATGAAGCCTGGGAGAAGTTGCCAAATTCTGTTGAGGATGGGTGACTGGTATGTCGAGCTTCTCCATCCCTCTATGGTTTTCTTTAATCCTATGTGATTTATGTCCGATGTTCTCATGATACTGGCACTTTGATTCCAAATACAAGAGTTGTAAGGACAAATATTAAGAAGGTGATTTTGTGTTTCTTCCTCCTGTCCACATAGATGACACTAGGAAGGACCAATGAATCCTCTTTTTCAGAGATTGTCCCAAGTGAGGATGATATTGTGTGCCACTAACCAAAGAAATGTGTTGATTTTCGGCCATGTTTTCATATCCCAGATTTTTCCCCAAACATCCTCTTGAGGTATGGTTTTCTGTCCCTCTTTTATGTAGTAAGCTTATGAAATGTTGAATGCACCTGTGGTTGAATGGCCCCATCTGAGTATATTCTTGCCATGATGGCTAGGAATTTTTCTTACAGCTAGTTGTTCTTGCAGGGGACAGAGATTAATCTGTAGCGGAATGTGCAAGTGCTCATGTGAAGTTTTCCAGATGCGCCAGATAGCTCCTGGATCGAAAGGTCGCCAAAATTCTATTACTTTGTGAAGGCCAGTAGCAATTGTATAGGGGGTGAGGTTGCTGAGAGTCTGATCAATGTTTAGGGGTGGGAGTTGTTGCCAGGAATCACTCCAAAAGTTGGTTGAGGTGCCATTTTGTAGTTCCCAGAATGAGTGGTCAGTGACGAGTTCGCGATTGTTCCTGGCCACATTCCATATCAACGACCCTAGGTTTTGTCCAGTCCATCTAATGAGCTTCGTTTCCAGCCAAGTGGGAATGTATTTCTTCCTCCATAAGTGCACCCATAAGTCTTGTGGTCGCTTCAGCCATCTCCACCAAATTTTAGCACTCGGGACCTTGTTGAGTATTGTTGGGTCCCGTAGTCCTAGTCCTCCATTCTTTTTTGGGGTGCAGACCTTTTTCCAGCTAACCAGAGACAATTTCCGTCCCTCCTTAAGGCCTTGCCACAGAAAGCTTCTTTGAAGCATTCTTAGAGTGTTTAGGATGAAAGTTGGGGCTACTAGGGCTGAGAAGATGTAAACAGGGAGAGCTTGCAGGACCGGCTAGAGAAGGATGAGGCGAGGGAACGAAAGGTCCAGAGAGAGAGCCTTTTTTTGAATTTGGATAATAGAGAGTCCCGGGAAGAGTTTCTGAGTGGGTTGTCAATGAGGGGGATTCCTAGGTAAACAGAGGGAAGGGTACTTCGAGTGAAACCTAAGAGGTGTGTGAGGTGACATTGGATTTCCACAGAAGTGTTAAAGAAGAACACTTGATATTTTCGTAGATTCACCTCCATTCCTAATGCTTCACAAAATAGGTCTATAATTTCTTTGAAGTGCATAGATTCTATGGTTGTGGACAAGCCCATGAGAAGAATGTCATCTACGAATTGACTATGGGATAAGGGTGTAGAAATGTCATGGGGTGTGAGGCATGTGAGAGATTGGTCCCTGATAACTGCCTTGAGGGTATGGCTTAGGCCTTCTGCCAGTAGGATAAAGAGGAAAGGCGAGAGTGGTTCTCCTTATCTTATGCCTCATGAGGGGGAGAAGGGTGTGGAGGGGACTTCGTTGATAAGAATGGAGAACATAGCTGAGGAGGTGAGATTGACTATCCAAGAGACCCAAGTTGGGTCAAATCCAAAGGCTAGGAGGGAAGATCTTAGGTAATTGCAACTCAATTTGTCAAAAGCTTTAGAAAGATCCAGCTTTATTAGAATACATGGAGTCTTTGTAGAGTGGAATGAATGAATAACCTCGTGAGACAGGATCACGCTGTCCATTATTTGTCTGCCCTCGACATAGCCTGATTTTTCTAGGGAGATCAGGAAAGGAAGAATGGGTTTGAGCCGAGTGGCAATAATCTTAGTGAGGAGCTTGTAAATGACATTGCAAAGGGCTATAGGCCTGAATTGCGACGGGCACGTTGAAGAATTTTCCTTGGGAATGAGGGTTAGGAAGGTTGCATTGAGTGCTTGAAGGACCTTTCCATATTTTCTAGAGTCCTCTAAAATTTCCCAAACACAATGCTGAAAGAATCCTGAAGTGAAGCCATCGGGTCCAGGAGATTTTCCTAGCTGGGTATCCCTGAGTGACTGATCGACCTCCTCTTGGGTTATTGGTCTCATGAGGGCCTCATTTTGCTCTTTGGTGACCTCCCTGGGAATGTATTTGAGGATGGACATTATGGCCTACGAACGATCAGTTGGAGGTTCCATGAGGAGAGTTTTGTAGTAAGTAAGAAATTCCTTTTCCATATCCTTATGTTGTTGAATTTTTGTGCCTTACACCGAGACTAAGTGGGTGATGCGATTGGTTTGGCGTCTCTGGATCATAGATCTGTGGAAGAATTTTGTATTTTTTCCCCTTCTTTCAGCCATTGTATTCTAGATTTTTGTCGCCAGATTACTTCCTCTTGCTCTCTTCTATCTGCAAGATGGTTATTTAAGGTCTAGTTCTATCAAGCCCTGGATCTGTTGTTGAAGTGTTTGCATTTGTTGTTTGAGATTTTCCTATGCCTGGAAAATATTGTCAAAGGTAGACTTATTCCAAGTTTTTAGGTGTTGTTTGAGGTTTTTGAGCCTTTGTTGGAACCGATACATAGGGGTTCCTGTTCGAATGGACGCTTCCTCCCACCATGTCTTTATATTTGTTTGGAAATTCGGGTGTTTTAACCAGAATTTTTCAAATCTGAACGGTTTCCTGCCTGGAGTGCCAGTGATATTGAGGGTTAGTAGTATTGGCCAATGATCAGAACCAGGGATATCTATGACTGTTGCGTTCTATGCTAGGCCTTCTATCAGGATAGCTTCGAAGATTAAGAAGTGATCAATTTTGTCGGAGATATGTTGTGTCCCCGATCTTCTATTTGACCAAGTGAACATCCCATTGTCTGTTYCGACATCGATGAGTTTTAAATGCCCGATGGTGTTGTTGAACTTTATGTTGTCATTGTCTATAAAGCAATGACCTCTGTGTTTCTCTTCTAGCCCAATGATCATGTTGAATTATCCCCCGAGAATCTAGCGCTGGGGGCCCAAATTCTCTACGATCCATTCYAGGTGTTGTAGAAAGGCTTTCTTATCCCCTGGTCTGGGGGGGCCATAAGCATTTGTGATGTGGCCTTGTTTGTTTGAACCGATAAGAYGAAAGGATGCAGTAATGGTCCATTTAAAGGTAAAGAAGTTGTTAAGTAAGACTGTGGCGGGGTTCCAAAGTATCGCAATACCTCTGACTTCCCCTCTGGCATCTACCTCCACATGTTGGGCTTGCTTCCAACATCTTTGCAAGGTGATATTCGCCTCTATTCCTGCGCATTTTGTTTCCTGAAGGAGGAGAATGTCTGGTTGGTCCTTCTTAATTCTTTTTGTGAGCAAAGCTTGTTTGTTCTTTGCAATGAGGCCCCTTATGTTCCAGGATAGTATCTTCATGATGATGATGGGGGTGGGAGGGGGAGAAAGCTCTTCGAGATCAGGTTTATTTCGCCAGAGTTGACCAGAAAGATGCCTACGTCCTGAATGAGTTGATGTCTTGGTTTTCTACCTCTCTTCTTCTCTTCTTTTGTAGGCTTGCGTTGATCTTTCGAGGTATCCTTTTGTTTTCCCAGATTTGTGTTATCTCTTGTTGAGCCTTCTGTTGAGGAGTTGATAAAGACCTTCTGTACCTTGCACAACTGGTCCTGCAGGATAGTATAAAGCTGTTGTTTCCGGTATGCTTTCTTTGGATGGGCCATATCAATGCCTGCCAGTTCTTGATCTTCTAAGTCTGTATCTGGATCCCCTATATCAATGTCGAGTGTGATTAGAATCTCTGGCGTGGGGTTTGAAGGTTGGGATGAGGACGTAGCTGAGGGATTAGGCAGGGCAACGATTTGACCAGCGGCAGCAGTTGTCAGAGGGTTGTTGGACGGGGAGGGGGTATCCGAAGTGGACTGGAGGGCATCAAAGGAGTTCTTGGTGGGGGGTCTAGGGGGGGGCTGCGGAGGCGTCCTCTTAGCTTGTTGCTTTCTACGGCCCGTGACTTGGTTGAAGCCTTCCTTCATCTTTCAGAATCTTCCTGAGCTGGCTTGGGTGGGTTATTTAGGGGGCATTCACAAAAAAGATGTCCATGCTCGTGACATTTGCGACAGCAAAAGGGGATATGCTCGTAATCTAAGGTTTGGGACCATTCTTCATTTTGATAGTCTAGGATGATCACTCCAGGAAGTGGTTTTGATATGTTTAAATAAACACAAATATGAGCATAGGCAGTGTACCTTCTTTGCTTGGTTGCTTCTAAGGCTTTGACGTAGCTTCCGATGGTGTTTCCTGTGCCTGCTAGGATTTCTTCCAGCCAGAATACCTGTGGTAGTGAGTATAGCCACAGCCAGACCGGGGCATGGGTGAAGTCTTCCCTTTTTGGGCTAAATCTTTTCATCCAAAATCTGAGCAATAAGCCTGTTGAGTTGTAGAAGTACAGCCCCCCTTCGAAGATTCGATTCCTATCCTCCAAATTATGTAGAATGATTGTAAAGAAGCCTTTTGATCCGAGTTAGAGATCGTAATGTCCTTTGGGTTTCCACCAGTGTTGTATCCATTTAACCAGGTCTTTTTCAGAAGGCCATAATCCCAATAATTTTTCGATTAGGGCAAAGTCTCTCATGTATTGTCTCTGATCTTCAATTCTTGGAGAGCTAATGGTGTACTTTGGAGCTGTTGTGGCTTGTGGAATGCATTTTCCAGCTTCCCAGGTACGTTTGGCTTTTGGTTGACTGGTTTCTGGATCGATGTCCATAGATTTTTCCTTTAGCATCTCGTCTTCCAAGATTTTTTTCCTCATATCCTCCGAAAGTTCAAAGGGTGGGCGCTTGAAGTGAGAGTATTTGTGTACTTTTCCTGTAACGGAACTGTAGGAGGGGGCGTGGGGTGCCCCTCCCTTGGCCTCCATGGCCGCGGGGCAAGAAGGAAGACGGCGGAATAAGGTTCAGGTTGCAGCAGAGAATGACGACCTAAAATCCTTTTATTTAAATGTTATTTTTTAAGATTTATTATATAAATTTTAACTTTTTTGTTATAAATTTTAACTTTTTTGTTATAATTTGAATGCGTTCTAAGTTATTTTTGTTAATTGTTTTTTTAATCTTGTATTAAAATTTTAATTTTAGGTTTTTTTATATATATTTTTAAATTTTTGGGGGTTTTTCCATCTATTAAATGTTTTTTGGGGCTATAATTTTTTTTTACATTTTTTTTATTTTTTTTTTATTTTCTATTACTTTAGATATATTTGTTTTCAATTTTATGGTTTTTTTTCCTCTTTAATTTTTTTATTTTTTTTTTTTTTATTGGTTCTCTTATTTTTTTAGGTTTTAATTGATCCAAACAAAATGAATTATATATTTTTGGTAAATATTTAAAAATAGTGTTATTTAACTACAATTATTTTCTATGTATTGAAATAAAGGTAAAACAATGTGTTAAAAATGATATTTTCATTAATTTAAAAAAAAAAATGGTATACAACATTTTTAACATTGGATTGAGCATGGAAATATCATTAAAAACACCATTGAATAAAAATTTAAAAAAAATAAAAATAGAAAAGTTTGAAAATAGATGAAAAAACACCGTTGAGAAAAAAATAAAAAATAAAAAAAATTGAACAATTTGAAAACAAATGAAAAAACAAGCATTGAAAAACAAAAAAGTGGAAACCTTATGTATCAGAAAATTTAAAATATCAAAAAACCACCTAAAAAGGGAGGGGGGGTGCTATCGGTAGCACCATTTTTAAAAACGGGGTAAAAAACTTGACCCCCCAAAAAACGAGAACTTTGTTCGTTAAGTTGGTAACTATGTTTTTGATGAACAAGTTGAGATCTTTAAAGGGTTATAATTTGAAAAATTATATGGCATTTTTGAGTATAGTGAACTTGACGTGGAAAACTGGCTAGTCGACTATTCAATGAAAAATCAATATATTGAAGAAGCTTTGCGTAATATTTCTATTGATCTAAGGTACTTGGAAGGAGAGCTCTTCAATATAAAAATCCAGCATGAAATCAACGTGGCATGAATGAGAAGCTACATCGAGGAGTGGTTTAAAAAGGTTGTCGACAAACTTACCGATGAAGGGAAAAGGGTAGTTGAGACTGTTCCTGTAACCGTCGATGAAAGCCATAAAAGGGAATCAACGAGCTAGTGAAAAACATGAGATACCATCATAGTAAGTTCATACTGATCACATTATTTTGTCTTTATCAAGTTCTTCATCCAGTTACTGCACCTCTTTAAATAGAAAGGTTTAATTGAAGACTGGTAAAAAAAAAAATCTTCTTACCAGGTCTTGTTGTCTTTCGCCACCCACTTTCTTCTTTCTACAAACTTCATTCTTAAATATATTTGTTTTATGGTATGAGGGAGCCCCAATCCCAGTCATTAAGACAAACGCATTTAAATTTCAGAGAATATGTATTGAACTATATATTTTTTAGAAATTCCAAGAGAGTTGTTTTGGGAACAATCTCGACTGTACTTTGTAACCCAATTTTTATGAATATAAAGTATTTGAGGTTGATCTATCGTTATCTTTATTTGAGCTTCTCATGTATCACTATGTCAAAGTTCTCTTATGCATGCGGAGCATTTTCTTTTACTTTTTATGTGATCAGAAATTGTTAGCCCTACTATGATGAATGTGAGAAAATTTTGTTTATTTGCTTTAAATGTATGAATGTGTGTGTTTTGTGGTCCATTCTCAAGAACTTTATTTAAAAAGAAAATAAAAAACATTTTCCGCTTTTCTTTTATATATATTTTTACTTTCTTTCGACGGACTTCTATAAAAGTCCCACATTCTGAAAAATCTCAAACAAAGGAATACCACCTCTATAAAAACACAAGGGGATTTATATCCTCATGAGGTTGTCGTTTCGGTCCTAACGGATTCAAGTGTCAACAGGCTATTGGCCCCAATTGATGCATCTCTTCCCATTCCATCTTCACAGATAGAGTCCTCCCACACTTAAACTAAGGTAAACAAAGCATATAAATTTTTTGAATGGATCTAGCACCTCCAACAACAGTTTCATGATATATTGCAGAAGGCCAATGCCAAGTACAAGCAGCGATATGACCAGCATCGGGTTCCACACAAGTTTTAGGTTGGTGACAAGGTATGTTTGCATTTGTAGAAGGAGAACGTCACAGATCCCCATAGGAAGCTTAAACCACTCTAATATGGGTCTTACACCATCACAAAGGGAGTGGGTGAAAATTATTTTGAATTTATTATTCCTCCTTTCTTTGGCTTAGATCTAGTATTTAACGTGGAGCTAATTCGACCATATTTTCCACCTCTATTGGACACCTCAGAGGTGGCTGAGAAATTGACTCCTATAGAACTCAATATTGACTACCTTGAGCAGGATATAATGAATTGTAACATGGACACCAAGACGAATGGCACTCGCTAGAAAAACATACAACTCTATAGGGTTGTCAAAGTAGGATATATTCTTCAGCAAGACAAATGGCTCACCCAGATTCGTATTCAACAGAAATTTCCCCATCTACTGCGGAAACTTGATGCAATGGGAACCATTGATTCCTAAGGAGAGGAATGATCCAATTGGATATTAGTGGCCACCCACCTCTTCCACTGACTCAACATGGTTCTCCATCTGGGCAACCTTGTTTTGATTTTCTGGGAATTTTTGAGATTTTCTGGGTCATAAAATTCTAGGTCCATTTTGAGGCCCTTAACAAGATTTTTAGACAAGAAAAAATTAGATCTTCCCAATGAGATATTATGAGTTCCTAATGGAAATTGTATGTGAAAGTTAAATTCCCAAAAAGTTGATGTAGAAACTAATACCCAAAAATATTTTTTTGGTATAAATACGTTTTTGGTATTTCAAAACACCTTTTGGTGGTTCACCTCCTAGGTTTAGGGTTTTGGACCTTTAGGGTTCTTTTTTTATGTTAAAAGTCCATCCTTTCATCCTCTTGTTGGATATTTTTGCGAATGAGCATAGCCTCCATCTCTCTCTCTTAAGAGATTAGCTACCACCATTCTCGCCAATTTGTGTTCTACAATATTCCATTATTTTATTTATTGATAGAAGTTGGGTTTTCATTGCATTATTGTGATCTCTACTATATTTTTGTGTGTTTCATTTTCTTCTCTATTAAATCCAGATCATTAAATATGTTAAATATGTTCCCAAATAGGAATTCCTACCCAAGGAAAAAGAACCAAGGACAATAGAGTTTGAGTTGTAGGATGAAGAATCTGACTCAACATAAGAACATGAATCAAAAGAAGAAGAAGAACCTCGTACTCGAGTATTAAGGAGATCGGTTCAGGAAAGAAGGAAACAAAAAAGGTATACTCCACCTGATTTTTACTCTAGTTTTTCTTTATCTATTACCGATGATGATACCAGAAATGTTAGGTAGGTAGTGGATTTAGAGGATCGTAAACTATAGAAGAAGGCCATGGTTGAAGAAATGGTGGCCTTGGATGAAAACAAGGCTTGGGATCTAGTTGACCTACTAGTTGGAAGTAATCATATTGGTAGAAAATGGGTGTTTAAGAAGAATTTGAATGTAGAAGGTAAAGTGGAGAAGTATAAATCTCACCTAGTAGAAAATAGATATTCACAGGTAGAGGGAATTGATTTGGGTGACATTTTTTAATTTGTTGCTAAATTGACTTCTATTGGATTTATTTTGTCTTTTGATGTTGCTTTTGATATTGAAGTATAAAAAATGGATGTAAAGACAACATTTCTACATGGGGATATAGAAGAATCAATCTACATGAAACAACCATAATGTTTTGCAGTGAAGGGAAAGAAAGAGTTGGTTTGCAAGCTGAAAAATTCCTTGTATGGGTTAAAGCAATCTCCAAGAATGTGGTATCAAATGTTTGATACATATATATTGGGACTTGGTTTCGCAAGGAGAAAATTTGATCACTATGTCATGTATTTCAAATCAATTGGTGATCATTTCATGTATGTGGTTATGTACAACGTTGATGATATGTTGCTAATTGGAAACAACAAGGAAATCGTCAAGGAGGTAAAAACTCAGTTGTCTTCTAAATTTGACATGAAATATCTTGGTGCTACAAATTTTATTTTGGGCATGGAAATTAAAAGAAATCGGGAAAATAGGAAACTATAGTTGAATCAGAGGAAATATGTTGAGACTATATTGCAGAGGTTTAGTATGCAAGAATGTAAACTGATCAAGGTCCCTATTGTTATAGGTGTAAATTTATCTCCAGATCATTGTCCCAAGACACAAGAAGAGGAAGAGGACATGTATTGTGGTCCTTATGCTATTGTTTTTAGCAGTTTGATGTATGCAATGGTCTATACTAGACCGGACATTACACATATTCAATGGGAGTTTTGAGAAGGTATATGTCAAAACCAGGGAAGGAGCATTGGATAGATGTAAAGAGGGTTTTCAGGTATTTGTGTGGCACTACAGATTATGGAATTTGCTATCAAGGGATACTTAGTGAAAACATATTGTTGGACATACATGGATTTGTTGATGCACACTAGGTTGTAGATCTAGATTGCATAATATTTACAACAGTTATGTGTTTAACCTATTTGGAGAAGCAATAAATTGGATGAGCAAGAGACAATATGTAGTTTCACTCTCAACTACAAAATATGAATACATGGCAGCCACTCATGTGAGTAAGGAAGTTGTATTAATGTTACAAAGATTGTGTTCAAGTATTAGATTTGTACAACAAGTTGTAAGGTTAGATTGTGACATTCAGAGTACAATATTTATAGCAAAGAACCATGCTTATCATTCTAATACAAAGCACATTGATGTTCAGTATTACTTTGTGAGAGAAATGGTTAAAGACAAGAAGGTTTTGCTAGTGAAGGTGGACACTTTGAATAATGTGTAGATTCATTGAAAATTTGAAAAATTCGGTAAGAATTGAGAAGTTCTTTTGGTGTAGAGGAGAAATAGGCATTGTTTCCCTGAATTGTTGATCATATACTACTTGGCCCATGTGTATGCAAAGAAAACAACAAGTGGGAAAATGTTGGGTATGTGTAATTTCCAATGAAAAATCATCTATATGCATTGTACATTAGATCAGGTGTGCCAAGGGGGCCAATAATCCCCCCTTTTCCAAGCCCCCCTTGTCCAAGAGCTTGGGGGATCCGCCCACAAAAAATATATTGGGTTGTTTTTTGTCCATTTTTGGGCATATTTTGGCCAACTATTTTTTGTCCCATTGTATTATAATTCTAGTTAAGGAATTTAATCTGAATTGACAAATTAGGGTTTCAGATGCCACGAAATCATGTATATTGTATTGTAAATGGTAAAGTTAATACAAGGGGAGTTAGACGTGTGGCTCTAAACATTTTTTGGTTTTCTCAGTTAAGGGTTTATGGGGTATATTTTTGAGTACTATGTTTGAATGTTATTGTTTTATTTATGTTTTATAAAGAATTTGTGTGTGCATTTATATATTGTAAAGGTTTAAAACATGCAGGTTTATCAACCTTTCCTCAATCTTAGTATTCCCATCAAGGGAGAGCCCAAGGAAGCGTTAATTCACACTTCCTCAATCATAGTATTTACATGGGGAGCCCAAGGAAGGGCCAGTCAACCCTTCCTCAAGATTATTACTATCATTGATAGACATCACTTGGAAAAGGTCAAACAACCCTTTCTTAAGCACGATATTTGTAGAAAATGGTTCCAGTGAAGGAAAGGGTCAATTGAACTTTCCTCAAGCATAGTATTCTCATCAAGGGGGGAGCATGGGGAAGGGTGGGTTGAACCTTCCTCAGGCATCATATTCTCATCAATGGGAGAATGAGGAAGGATCAATTGACCTTTACTCAAGCATGGTAGTATCTCCATCAAGGAGCCTGGGAAAGGGGAGCATAGTGTGCTTGCTCTTCATGCCCCGTAGTTTACTCCTTGTTAACATGGATGAAGGCCATATGTCTTCCAAATTCATGTGACTCTGACAAAGCCTCTTCCTTATGGATCGTCAATTGCCTTGATCTAGAATGAATACTGACTAAGGGGTGTGCTACAGAAATGAATGCAATGACGACTCAACCCTCTATTACTATTCCCCTTGCATCATTGTTTTTTGGGGAAAGGGAAATATAAACATGAATAAAATCATTTGAACCCAAAAAGGATATCAATGAAATTTATTTCTTAGATGATCTAAATTAATTTCTACCACTTTAATGTATAACCATGGTTTTTATGTGATGGTATTCTTATAAGCATTGCAAAACAAAGTTTTGTACTAAAATGTAAAACTTGGTATATAATTTATAAAGAATAGTCATGCCAACACAACACCATCATATTATGTATGTTACAAAGATAAAATGTACACAACATCAAAGATGTGGTTAATGATATATTTATCTTCACCCCCATATTATATGTCCATCACTTTCATCTTCTGTAAATTGTGAAGATAAAATCTACACATCATCAAGATTGTGAAGTCCATTTCACTTGATCCCCACTCAACCTTAATTTTGACTTCAAGCAACTACCTCTATCCCCTATGACACTCTATTATGATTAACATTTGACATAACCTTTTTCTTGAAATCAACACCATTTCTGTAAATTTTAACCTTGTACAATATCTACTGCAAATTGATATTCAGAAAAGAACAGAAAAGATACAATGGCAAATACAAACATTACACAGAGATTTTTCACCTGGAAACCCAAACCGGGAAAACCAGCATATATTATATTCATACATTGTGTTACATTGTTTACAATACAATATACATATAGGAGCCAGTGGCATCCAAAACCCTAACCAAATGACCTGGGTTACTCCAAAACCCTAATTCCTTAACCGAAAATAGAAAACCATCGGCAAAAAACCATGTGCCTAAAAACCACCTAATATCATGTGGTCCCGGAAATATGTCGTCCCGGAAATATGTCGTCCCGGCAGAAATATGTCGTCCTGAAAAAAAAAATCGGGGGCGCTGCCCCAAACCCCCGCGCGGGGGGCTCCGCCCCCCTACACCCCCCGAGGGGGGCCCTAGCGACCCCCCTGCACACCCAACGCAAATGCTCAGACACTACTACTCGTGCAAAGAATATAACACATACCCAACATTCTCCCACTTGTTGTTTTCTTTGCACACAGGGGGTTACAGGGTTACATAGTCAACAATCCAGGGTAGCAATGCCCATGGATCCTCTACACCAAGAGAACTTCTCAGTGCTCATATATTTTGTTAATGAATCTGCAACATTCTTCAAAGTGTCCACCTTCATCAATGATACTTTCTTTTTCAATCATGTCTCTTACAAAGTGATATTGAACATCAATGTGCTTTGTCTTTGAATGATAAGCAGGGTTCTTTGCCAAGAAAATTGCACTCTGACTGTCACACTCTATCCTTACATCTTCTTGTACCAACCCAATACCTGAACACAATCTTTGTAACCATACTGCTTCCTTACTT
>JASDQU010102672.1:60525-128984 GCA_032191745.1 Picea mariana
TTAATCTTTTTTTTAAGTGGACGTTAATCATCATCATTATCAGCACCATCAATTTGCCTTTTTTTTTTAATTTCAATTCTTTTCTTTTTCTTAGTTTTTAATTAAAAAAAATAAAATAAAGTCGAGTTAGAGTTTTGTTTTTAAATGGACTTTTTTTTTTTAAACTAATTTGTGAAGTTTTGTTTTGTCCAATTTTTTTTTTAATGTAAATTTAAAAAAAATAAAAAATAAAAATCTAAGCAATGATTTAGGAGCTGATTTTGAGTTGTTTATCGACGATGGTACTAGTTGTCGAGGGAGCAATTCCAGTTAAGTTATGATTTCAACTCTAAAAACAAATAATGCTACTGGTAGCATCACTTTTTTATTCGAGGGTAAATTTTAAAGTCTTTGTCCACAATGACATCACAATGACATCAGTTGTTAATGCGTCGGGGTTAAATTTTAACCATCGTAAAAAATAATGTGGATACATTATGGATAAGAAAATTTAAAATATAAAAAAACAAGCTAAAAAGGGAGGGGGGCGCTATCAATAGCACAACTTTTCAAAATGAGGTAAAAAATGTGACCCCCCAAAAAACGAGAATTCTATAGAGTTCTCGTTAAGTTGTAACTATGCTATTCCCCTCAATGTGAATAATTTACTTGAGAAACGTTTTATTGACCCTTCCTCAAGATATCCCTTGATGAGAATTCTAATACCAATGAAGGGTCAACCGACCCTTCCCCGAGATACCCCATGTTGAGAATTCCATGTTCAAGGAAAGGTTGGTTGACCCTTCCCCATTGTCCCGTCAATGGTTCCCCATATGCTTGAGGAAGGGTCGACCGACCCTTCCTCATTGTCCCCCTCAACTTGAATGATGTCCTTCCAAGGTCTCTCATTTGGAAAGAACACTAATTTTGAGGAAGGGTTTGTCAACCATTCTCCACAATCCCAATAGGTTTATACATTATACTTGAGGAAGTCTAGGCCAACCCTTCTTCATGCGCTCCCTTGACACAAATACTAATATTGAGGGAGGGTTGCTCAAACCTTCCCCAATCTGTCCTGTGATGAGAATACTATACTTGAGAAAGGGTTAATTCACCCTTCCCCATGCTGACCTAGATGAGAATATGATACTTGAGGAAGTTTCAAGCCACCCTTGCTCATGCTCCCCTCAACGATAATAATATGCTCGAGGAAGGGTTCGTTGAACCCTCCTCTATATCCCCATCAACATGAATATTGTCCTTGAGAAAGGGTCAATCGATGTTTCAAATATCTCTCACTTAATGATAATACTAATCTTGAAGAAGGGTTGGCCAACCCTTCCCCAATATCCTAGTACAAACATATATCATGCTTGAGGAAATGTGGTCCAACCCTTCTTTGGGATATCTCTAAATGTGGATACTAATATTAAGGGTCGACCAATCCTTCCCTAGGAACCCTTCAATAAGAATAGTATCCTTAAGGAAGGGCCTGCTAACCCCTTTTTTGTGTTCCCCTTAATAATAATACGATGCTCAAGGAAGGTTCCACCCACCTTTCCTTGTGCTTCCCCTCAACAAGATTATATGCTTGAGGAAGGGTTGATTGACCCTTCCTCTAGCTCCCCCTTGATATGAATACTAGGATTGAAGAAGGATTAGTTGACTCTTCCTTGGGATTCCCCTCAATTCAAATACTAATCTTAAGGAAGGATCGATCGACCCTTCCTTGGGCTCCCCTGCAATGAGAATAAAATATCTAAGAAAATAAAATATTCTTTGATATAGCTTCATGTAAATGCTATGAACCAACATTATTTTTCATCATTCTATTATGGTGACATAATGATGAGGTTAACCAAACTCTATCAATAACATGACCCAACATGTCTTTTTTGGACGAGTTTAGGAACTATGGTTCCATTCAGTGGGATGCAATGTAAAAAGTTTTCATTGTGGGGTTAAATTTGTAAATCAATGCCTAGGACATGGATAGGCAGTGTGGTGGGATATACAATGGTGAAATAAATGCATGTGAGGTGATGAAGGTAGCTCTGCTAATCCATTTGGTTTCTATTCCTTTGAGACCATTTCTATGGGTGTCGTTGAATACCTTTTGGACGTGAGTTGCAACTCATGATACGATAGAAACCTGGTGTCAAATACATATGAATGATCTATTTTTTTGTATTCCAAATATCAAAATTAAACTAGAGGAACCCTTCCTCACTAGTCAACAACCTCAACATCTATTTTTTTGGATGATTTCTAGAACTAGGGTTTCATTCAATGAGATGAAATACAAAATATTTGTGATGGAGGGTCAACTTTACAAATCATTTCTCCTGACATTGATAATTTAGAATGGAAAAACATGTGTGAGGAAACATAATTCACATCTACTAATCCATTTAGTTTTTATGATCTCAGGACCATGTTTGTAGGTGTCCTTGAATTCCTTTTGGATGTGAGTTGCATTTGCGATAAAATGGAAACTAAGCATGATATTGTCAAATCCTATATTCCATTGGATTTTGGACATCACATTTACATTAGGGTAATCCTTCCTCTACTAGTTACTCACCCGTCGTTTTTTTTTTGTATGAGTTCAATAATTGGGATTTCAGTGGGGAGCAAAGCAAATAAATATTGAGCTAGATAGAAAAATAAATTCAAATTTAATATTCTAGATGGTAATAATATTTTCTTCTTAAATTCTAGTTTGTTATCTTGGTTGTCAGATAGGGTTACTATTAGAAAAATATGTGTTCTCATTTAACCATAGACAATATATCAATATTGTCACCCAACCATAGGATGAAGCCACCCCAAGCACCTTAACCTTGACAGAGAATAATTTTGGAAGCAAACCCTAGGCCTAATAGGAAATCAATGTATCATACCTCTCTCCAAATCTAGCGCACAAGGCAGAAAGTCCAAACCATAACCAAGAGAAAGTCCAAGCCTAAAACCGAAAATACAAGTTGCAGTAGATGCAGCTGCAACTACTCTCCAGACTTGCGCACTTACTAAATTTTTGTAGTGCGCACTATATTTCTGCAGTTGCGAGCTGAGTGTGTACAAATGAGCTTTGGAATCCTGTATTTATAATTCTCTTTCTTAGCTTTCTGGGACAACTTCTCTTTCTGGAGGATAAAAAAATCAATATTAATTATTTTCTTTAGCCGAGTTGTCTTCTAGGGTTATGTTCAATGCTTTAGGGTTTCTTCTTGCTTCCCAGAATATTCTATTCTTGATAGGGTTACACGTGGAGGTTTAATACCTCCCGTAGCTACCATAATATCAACACTCCCTCCTATCTAGGGAGGTATTTAAAGTTGATGGTCTTGAGAACAAACATACCATTCAGCCAGTAGCATCATAGCCACACATGATATCTCATGATCAAATCACGAGCACGATCATCAATATCAATATCATCTAATAGCATCAACTATATCATCTCTCAAAGTCATACTCCATCTAAGTAATCAGATATGATGTTGGATAAGTCACTCACTCCACAAAGTGATACAAGAACCAATATTCTAATCCAAACATATGTCCTAGAAGAATAACTATTCCAACATATGCTGGAAGCCATGCCATGGGATACAAGGACTATTCTTCTAATCCAGACATACGTCCTAGAAGAATAAATTTCCTGGACCATTTTCCGCCTGGAGAATGTCTGTCCACCAACAAATTGACTATCCATCTAGCTAATAATAATTTCCAACAATATTGATTGTCTTCATGGAAATCAAAACAATTCCATTCAATAGAACACAACTGTGTCTATCCATAGTAGTACACAACTACTATCTAGTGGTACACAACCACACCAAGTAGCACACAAATACTTAATCAGTGACGCATAGTCACAACCAATGGAACACATCCACCATAGTAGCATACATCTACTGTCCAAAGACATACAATCTCCACAACAATCATATCATCTGATATCAACCTGCATAAAACAATATTATGATATAAACTGAGTCATATGGGCCATTCTTCCACTCACATATGTGAGATATGGAAGAACATCTTCCCTCACAAGGTAAAACATCAGCCATGGGATATCTGGACTATTCTTCTCAAGCATAGAAGAATAACTATCCCTGATTTATGATCATGGACCATTCACCTAATTGGGTCATTCCTCCGGCACTAATCATAGTGCAACCTAGAGAGAATGAGTCTACCATAGGGAATGCCTGCCCCCGATTGTTGAATCTGGACCATTCACCTAACTGGGCCATTCCTCCAGCACTAATCATAGTGCAACCTGGATAGAATGAGTCTACCCTAGGGAATGACTATTTAGACCATTTTCTAATGGAAATGACTGTCCTACACCAATCTCCAAAACATACCATTCTTCGAAACTACTCACAACTGTGAACTTCGAAATAATGACTACGTATCGAGGTGAACCATTCTACTTAACCACTACTCATAGTGACTTCTAAAAAGAAGGACTGTCCTAGACCATTCCCCTACACTGGACACAAAGGGAATCATTGTATATGGTACATCAACAATCTATCGGACCATTTTCATTATGAAAATCACTGTCCGATCTGGACCATTTTTCAAACTGGAAAATGCTTGTCCGTTAGAAATATTAAACCACTTTCCAAACTGGAAAGGAATTGCTAATCTTGGACCATTTTTCAAACTGAAAAAATAACTTTCCATAAATCAATAACATATCGGTGCTCCCTTCCAACCTGGGAGTAATCTCTTCCTTTTTCAATAAGGAATTTGTCTCCATGAACCCCAACTTGTTTCTTGAGTATGCAAACTTTTCATCTTGGATAGAGGATTTAACAAAATATCTGCTATCTTCTCATCTGTGGAGATATATTGGAGAACCACTTCTCTTTTCTGGACTTCATCACGAAGAATATAATTCTTGATCTCAATGTACTCCAGTATATCATGGAACATTGGTTTTCTCTGAAGGCTTCATATAGATCTGACCATTACAATATATCATGGTCGAATTCAACACTTTTATTTCTTGCTAGATCATGACATCATGGCAAGGATCAAACTAAAACATATCCAAGTATCACTTCTTCTGTCAGCATGAGAGTTTTCCATGGATTAGCAATCCATCATCCCATACTTTTGAGTAACTATTCTGATACACTATCTCTGTCATAGAAAATTTTCACCACGCTTCTACTGTATATGAGATACTCTGCATCAAGTTATTTGAATCCATACAATATCTTCTTATATTTGCATACATGAGTATCTTTCTGGTATAATCTTCTTTCCCACTTGTTTTATTGGGAAGAACAATATTTTACATGTAAATTCCAATCCATGGATACTACAAGAGGTATATCTGGTTTACTGGAACAAGCTGTTGTCATAGTCTTCTCCCTCTTTTTGGAAGAAACTCTAAATCTTGCAATGCTTCCATTCATAAGTATTTTTCACATTTTCTTACATACACTGTTCTTTATCATAACTTCCATTTCTTCTGCTTGATTGCTTCTTAGTGGGTTCAAACCAAGCTGGTAATCTTGTGATTCTCGATATAATAACTGGCTGTTCTTGATTTTATTTCTTTCTTGGAATCTTCATGTTCTTGCTCATGTCTCTCTTTAGATCTTGGGTCCATTGGTTCTTATATATGCCCTAAAGATTCCAACTTCTTCCTTTCATCATCGAATCATGGACATATATGGAAAACCAATGATACTTTAAGGCTTCTTTTTGAAGAAGACTTCTTCTAGAGTCAAACTAAACACGTGATGCTTATCATGGTTGCTACTTTCAATTGGAACATGGACAAATACTTCATAATCCTCAATGGATCATATCATTTAGGATTAGCTCCCTCGTAATCCTTGATTCATGCATGAATGCATGCACTTCTTTTGGAATTTTGTAATCAACTCCCTCCATCTAAGAGAGTCCATGCTTCCGTCTGCATCCTTATTGCCTTATGCAAAGTGTCACAAGTCTTTTTATAATTTCCTCTTGATTGCTGACTTCTTTATGTTTTGAATTCTTCTGGGTCTCTTCAAGTTTGATTCTGATTTTGGCTTATCTGGAAGTTGTTACTTATATAATAGCTTCCACAAGAATTGTTACCAAGGGTTGTCAACGTACTTCATCTTTTCATGTGTATTGATTGACTTGTAGTCATCATGATAGCAATCCTTATCTTGTTATTCTTCCACAGACACTGTTTCACTTGAACATCTTATCTTCTAAGAAATAGATATGCAAGATATGCATAGAAACTATGTAAAATGGTATGTACAAGAAATTTGAAAAATATTGTTACATGACTTAGAAGAAGAAGTCTGTTTTATCCTTCTTGGCCTTATTTGAGGGTTCCCTTTCTTCGACAATTGATGCTTCGTCTGTTTCCTTCCTTAAGACAAACTTCCTCTTATTCCTGAAATTCTTGAATTTTGCTGTGAAGGCTTGATCATCATATTTCTTTTAGGATTTATCTTTTGTGCTAATACTTGATTCTTCTTGTGCACAAGTCCAAAGTTATTCAAATGTGAGATACTCCTTTCTTGTGTTCATGCTTGCGACAAATGCATCCCATGTCTTGGGAAGGTGATTGAGTACTATATTTACAAGTTCCTTCTTTAAAATGATTTCTTCAATAGCTTGTAGTTGATCTCTCTATTAGCACTCTGTAAATTTGTTTGGATGATAAAACAAACGATAGAGGTAACCTACAAACCAACTTTAGAGTTGGGTACTAGCCTGCTCAGCTGAGAGAGGTCTCTCTCTTATCACCTGGTATTTCTTTGACAATCAATGGCTAGGTTTTGTTTATTTTTTGGAGTTTTATAATTTTGCTGGCAAGAAAGGGGAGGAACACTCAAGGCTATTGAGTCAAATTTCTAGAAATGAAAAAAAACACTGACTGGTTGATAGAACTCTCCAGAGGATAAAGGATAAATGAGGCGATGAATCTGAGTTATAAATTGTAATTTGTACAGTGAAAGAATAAAGGGGAAAACAAGCAACTGCATCAGAGCATTAATGAGATGAATTCTGAATTAGTTAGGAAGAAACTTAACATAGTTAAAATTGCTTAAACCAAGAGCATCATAAGATGAATTATGAGACTTTAAACTATCCAATTTAAACAAAAGACAGTGTAAATGGAATCAGAAATATAGGAAATACATACAAAGAGAGAAGACAAAACTCATATCACCACCATTAGAATATTTTCATGGAAACTTCAAAGACTTCTGCATATGTATTCTGTTCAGCTTCAGAAAATTACATTCAAGCTCAAACAACTAAATCATGCCCTTTCACTTCTACCAACCCTTGACACATTTGGAACCCATAATATTTATACAAGTTTGAGTTCCTTCGGTTTAAAACCAATTACAATGCTTGAAATGAAATGTTTCAGTTTATGAAACTGATTACAATAATTACAAATGACAGTTTCAGTATTGGAGCTGATTATAATGATTAACAAGAAAACGTTTGATGATCTGGATTCTAACTCCTCTGATACTTCAACTCCTTTCTTTGCCACTTTCTCTGTTCTGGTCTTCTTCTTGATCTTATATCTTTAGTGACACCTGGACATCATTTACTGGCTCATGGAAAACTTCACTTTGTCTCACCTAGCCGTACTATCTCCTTCTATTGTAAGTCGGAAGGGATATCATAATCCATCATTTCTTTTATCAAGATCTCCAAGTCAATGGAAGAGGCATATGTCATGACTGATAGTCCAACTTTCACTACTTTGAACTGATTCAAAATCTCAAAATCTGTAATCAGATGTTCAACCAGGGTTTCTCCTTTCAAGTTTTCCTCTAGGTTTTCAAACTTGGAGTGATCCATTTTGCACTGAGTGAGGTGAGCGCTATATTCTTTCTAATCATATAATTTTCTTTTGCCATCCCAAAATGGTGGGAGGCCTTTAATAAAAAATTCTTCAAACAAATCCTTGAACTCTTGGACACTTTGCTCCATCTTTGTTGCCTTGGTTTAGACTGATTTCAACAAGTTATGTTTATCAATAACCCTCCTGGCCCAGACCATTAATGTAGTTCTATCTTTGAATCCAATGGTATGAAGTTCTATAGTACGGATGGAGTTGAGAAGGTTTATGGCATTTTGGGCCCATTCTGATGGTTTCTTTTCTAAAGTCTCATTTACAACAGTGCACCTGCTTCTGGATGTGATGGCCATGCTATATTTATCAATGATGAAATTCAAATACACTCTAAACTTGGGATCTTCAACAACTATAGAATCCCAGATGATGTGCTTGGCTCCCTGCAACAATCCTTTTCCCCTTAATCTTATTTTCAGCTTGTCTGTCCTTTCCTGTAAGGCTTGATTCTCTTTTTGAAATTGAGCCATTCTTTCAGCCTTTGCTTGCATTTCTTGCTTCAACTTCTCTATGTTCCCTTTTATCCCTTTGATTTCTCCTTCTTTCAGGCTAACTTGTGACATATCCTAGACAAGCCCTTTAGTGTTTGGCCTAGCTTCTGTAGTAGAAGGTACAACTACATCCATGTTCAACAACTTTGTTTGCTCTTGTGACCATTTTACTTTTTCTTGCTCTAGCTGCAACACTTTAGCTTTGTAGTCCAATGCCTCTTGACAAAATGCTTCCTTCTCTTGTTCTAGAGAAACCGGTTCTGTTGTTTGTGGATGCTCTGTGGCATACATTTTCAGTTTCTTCTTCAAGCTTTGAATTAATTTGTCCTTTTCAGATAATGAGGTTTTTACCTTTCGGGGACCTTCATATTCCAATATTTTGACCTGAGTCTGCCAAGCTCTACTAGATGCCTTTTCCTACCTTAAATGTTCTTCCAATTTCATCACATGGGATGAAAATTTTGAGTTCTTCAAGATTAAACTTAAGTAATCTCAATATAACATGTCACTAGTATTTCTATGGAATTTGACCTTGTCTAGAGAACTGATGTTGTCATACCTTATCTTGATCTCAGACACTTTGTCTTCATTTGCAACTGCTATATTAAATATCCTCTTCTCAATATCTCTCACTATGAACAAAGAAGATTTATGTTGGGAAATATTCTCTACCTCAGGGATTAAATCCCTCATCTCACTCAGAGCAATATTTCCCTTCTCAGCATACTGCTTTTCTAAATCTTCTTTAGATTGATACACCACTTTAGATGTCTTGTAAAGGATGTATTTTCTATTGCTAAAAGTTCTAGAGTTGCCTTTACTTTTGAGTTTGATTTCCTTTTCAACTTCAACAGTTCTTGTACCACTCTGCACCATATCAAGATTTAATTGTTCTTTGGGCTCTTCTTCCTCCAAAGTTACAATCTGTGGACACTGTGTAATTTTCATCTTCTTTGGGGCAGTCTGCTGATCATTGGTTCTCATGGCCTATGAACTGCTTCTTTTGCTGTAAACACTCATCTTAGGAACTTTGAATATTAGTCTCTAAGGATCTTACTGTGTTTGACTCTGTTTAAAGGTTGCCTCAACTTGCTGCATTTGAGTTGGTTACAAGACTGCTTCCATATCAACACAAAATTCTAGGTTTGCCAGTTTATCAAAACCCTCAATATGTTCATTCTCATAAGGGGCCTGTTTGTTCATTGATATTCTCTTGAATATGATTTGGTGTGGGTCATATCTTCTCCCCTATAGTTGTGAAAAACCAAACTCTTTGAGCTCTACTTGAATATAAGATAAACAAGATCTGTCTTTGACAATGAAAGGGCCAATGATAAAAGGAAACTTGAGGTTGGAGGCTTTGTGCAATTTCAAGAAATGCTCTGTCTCAGATATAAATCTCTACCTGATGAATTCAAGGGAAAAGACTCCAGGGGTTAGAAAAATAGGCAATATATAGGAGGATTCATGACAACCATAAACCCATATCACTATTGAATGCATGAATAATACCTAGTCATCCACTTTGTTTTCTGGATTTGGTTGTAGATAGCTCCTCATGTCATCCAAAACTCTAGGTAAGATGGTGTTGAATATTAAACTGTAAACCCTAGACATGACTTTGTTGATGAAAATGAGCAATGTAATCCTTTTACATTCAGTTGATATGAATGTTGCTTCAGGAAATTCTCTCTTATTGGTATCTATGAAAATATTCAACAGATAGGTGTAGTATTTGAAATATCTTAGAGAACTGAAATTTACCAACTGCTTATGGATATTATCAGCTATGAATTGATCAAAATTGATACAGACTTACAGACTAGAATCTGACATATAAAAGGTCAACGTGAAACCAAGCACGACTTAGACTACATATTTTTCATCATCCAGACCTAAAGCCCGACTCAAAAGGGAACAAACCCATTGGAATTCAATAACCATTATACTCACATTCATTGGAAAAGACAGACTCTCTGAAAAATGTTCTGGTTTGACAATTGTCTGCAAGAACAGATCTTTGATTTCTGATGGACACTCTCTGTATAACCTAATTATATTTTCTTCATTGAAAGGTTCATACATTACAGAGAAAGCCTCTGGTATACTGAGGGCATCTCGAATTGACATACTCTCTACCCTACACATGACCTCAGAACCTTGTTTATTCAAAACGGCCTTTTCTTCATGCGAATACTGTTCGATGCACCAAACTATAAATTCAGGAAAGGGGAAAGAGGTTTCTACAACATATGGGACTATGGAGGCTTGGAATGATTCAAGGAATGGTATACGCCTTCCTACATTATCAGACATATTTCTTCTTGACACAGAGATGGGTGAAATGGTGATTTCGGTGTCGAAAACGTCTGAATATCGGTCAATTAGGGATTCTTCATTTGACACAAGGTATTGCTATGTTACTAAAGTTATGATAGGGCCCATGGAGGCGATGAAAAATACCCGAAAATGAGCGGAAATGGCATGAAATTGGCGTACTGTTGAGTTGTAGTTGAACGAGGGTGGTCGCACCAACTTTCAAACGTTCCAGTATTTTGAAAAATAACAAATTCCCTATAAATAATATTCAATTTCGGGGGCATGAGGAAGTGGTTTGGGGCAACCCACTTCTCACCCAAAAATTCACCCGGTGGCACCATGTGGTCCCGAATGAAAACCATGGTTTAGTTTTCGGCCCGCTTTCAGGAATTATCCTCCGCACAACTCCTCCCTCCAAAATGATCCTCGACTGTCGATATGAAGAGCTCACGATCTGGGACGTATCAAGTTCCATCACCTTAGCACCTCGCCATATTTAGCCTCTTCATACTAGATTTATCCCCTCCCTTGATTTATTAGACTTCCAAACCAATTTAGCGCCTCGCTAATTCCTGAAATCTCGATTTCACACAATTTTTTTTTAATGGTGATAAAATGGGCTCCAACTAGGGATGCTATCCTCCCAGCGAGGTAGCAAAGAATGGTAGACCAAGCGCCTACCCATTGGGATTTATTTTACTCCTGAAACTAAATCTATCAACAACTTATTCACAAAACTCAAATTATACTCAACATAACTTAGGTCCTTCACTTCAGGCTTCAATTTCTGATGAATTGATTTTGATTGCTTCAACAAAACAACAATGGTTATATACAATGAATGGAAAGGGTGAAAAATCCTTTGAGCGAGATAATTATTGAGAAACTGGCCATTCATAGGTCCTCCTCCAACGAGATCTCCATTAATTTCATGTAGCAAATAGGCATTATTTCCATGGTATGCCACAATTTTAAAAGGTCCCAGCCATAGATGGTCAAATTTCCCATGTTTTCCTCTGTCTTTATTCCTTGCATCCCATCTCAACACCAAATCCCCTACTTTGAAATAATCTTCCTTAGTATGCCTGTCAAAATCTTTTTTAATGCTGTCTTGGTGCAGTTGAGAGTTGTTGAAGGATTTCTCTCTTGTTTGCTGGACATTGATCAGTTCATTTTTCCTCCTTTGAGTGGCATTTGGTTCAACATCTTTCTCCTGTAGAAACCTCATCACTGGTAATCCTAATGAAGTAGGAAAAATTGCCTCTGTGCCATACACGATCTGGATAGGTGAAGTAGCAATAAACCTTTTAGTAGTAATCATGTCATCCCATAGTGCATGGATAAGATTCTTGTGCCAATCCTTTTTGTTATCTTGCAACAATTTTTTGATAATTTTGGTCAAGATTCTATTGGATAAATCAACCAACCCATTACCTTGAGGGTAATAAGATGTGGAATGGCCAAGAGTTATATTGTAATCACTGCAAAATTTTTCCATCTTTTTGGACTTTAATGCTGCTGCATTATTTGTAATGATTTTGATTGGACAACCAAACCTAGATAAAATGTTGTTTTCCAAAAACTAAATGATAACAATATCCGTGGCTTTACTTGTAGGATCTTCTTCAATCCACTTGGTGAAATAATCTGTGGCTTTTAGTATCCACTTGTGCTAAGCGAAGAACTGTGGATGAATTTCTCCTATGAAATCAAGGCCCCATTGTCTAAAGGGTGCTTCAAAAGAGATAGACTTCAGAGGAAAAGGCTGCAATTTTCTCTTTCCATAAAAAATTTGGCATTCATGATGGCTTGAAACTTCTTTGTAAACATCAGAAAAAATGCTCGGCCAATAGATACCTGCCCTTAAAATCTTGTGCACAATAGTTTTCCAATAATGACGCCCTCCACAATCACCTTTATGAAACTCTGTGATGGTGTTTTCTACTTCTTCCTCCAACAAACAACTCAACAAGATTCCTCCTGGATACTTACAATATATAGATTGATTTAAAATACAAAAAATTGCTGCTTTTATCTTTAAAAACCTGGTCTTAGTTTTGCCCATTTCATGAGGAGCTTGGAAATTTCTCAATACATAAATAATATCAACATACCATGGAGAGTCAAGGAATTTTTTGGATACTTGAGGGACCTCTTCTTCTCCTAAATCTATAGACAAATCAACAATGAAATTAATCCCCAAGAGTTCACAATTTGACTGGGCCATCAACTTTGCAAGTCCTTTCCCCTTGATCAACTTTGTAGGTTTGATCTCAAGGTCATATTCCAACAACACAACTATCCACTTGTCCCTTTTACCTTCAGGCCCTGGGCTGAGTTAAAATGTCCTTCACATAACTGCTGGGTACATAAGCAATAGTGTAGGAACGCAAGATATAAATTCTAAACTCCTTTAGGGCCTTGACAAGTGCATATGCCTACTTTTCCATGATATCATATTTCAATGGAGAATCTCTCAATGTCTTGCTGTAGTAGGATATAGGCTTTTCAAAGTTCTGTTCATATTTTTATAATAAAACACCAACAATGGTGTTTTTTGAGGCAAAATAAAACAATATGAAGTTTTTTTCAAAATTGGGACTGGCCAATACTAGGGCTTTGATCAATGTCACTTTAACATCTTCAAAGGATTTCCTGGCTTCAGGAGTCCACTTTATCTCACTTCATTTTCTGATCATGTTAGTGATATTATTTATGATTTCATCCATAACCAAGAGAAATCCCAAGCCTAAAACTGAAAATACAAGTTGTAGTAGTTGCAACTGCAACTACTCTCCCGACTTGCGTACTTACTAAATTTTTGCGGTTGCGAGCTGTGTGTGTACAAATGAGCTCTGGAATCTTGTATTTATACTTCTCTTTCTTAGTTTTCTGGGCCGACTTCTCTTTCTGGAGGCTAAAAAACTCAACATTAATTTTTTTCTTTAGCCGACTTGTCTTCTAGGGTTATGTTCAATGCTTTAGGGTTTCTTCTTGCTTCCCAGAATATTCTTTTCTTGTCAGAGTTACATGTGGAGGTTTAATACCTCCTGCAGCTACCACAATATTAATAGTTACTACTCTTCATTGCTATCTAACAATTTGGCTAAATTTAAACCTTCAAAATTTTGTATTTTGGTTGAGAATAAAATCTTATTTTCTAGTCTAGTCTGGTAGTAAAATATTGGGGCGAATCTCAAATACAATCTAGTAATAATTAAACTTTTAAAAAAGCATAAAACCACGATATCTTATATAGGAATAAAGTATGATGGATTTTAAATATGCTATGAATTTCCCATGCTATGACATTCTACCTATTAAGCGATAGCTCACATGAAGAATATAATTGATATGAGTTGTTTATCAAATTTTGGCCAGTTCAAACTACTTTGTTGTTGTTTTCTTTCATGCTCTCTTAAAAGTACCTTAGGATGTTCTAATTAATTTCATATCTACTTGTGTAAAATGGCCCTAAAATGGCTTGAGATTAACACATTTAAAAAAAGAACATCCAAAATTTCGCTATCTAGTAAGAATCCATGAGAAATGAATGTGGAAACACATATGAAATTACACTATAGATAGATAGATATAACATAGGATTGAGTCCCTTACATAGTAAGTATAAAAACAAAAAAATAAATATTGAGTCCTTTTTAGGCTTAAGAGGCACTAGTTGTAACGTCCCCCAACCCAACCGAGGGATATTACGGTGCAGAATAAACATAAAAATGAAATTTCTGCTAACTAATTGATTATTTTACTGTTAGCTGATTTCGTGTAACTTATAGCTACAAAATTAAAACAGATTTCACTGCTTCCCATAACCATAAAATAGATGCATCTAAAGCATACCAAGTTAACACGAATGCAACTTAATCATTCACACAAAAACATAGAAATCATTCTCAAAAACACTGAGTTAAAGTACAACAATAACACATGTAAATAACACGACAACAATATAAAACACTTATCTTTAAACAAGAATTGTGCAACCAGTTGCTTGTGTTGAACGTTCCACCCAACCATAGAATGAATATTCCAAATCTCAATAGCCAGTCACCCTTGAGCTGAGGGTATCAATCCACAAAAGAGGGTGGTCTCTCACAACTCATAAAACTTTCAACCCAATTGATATTCTCCTACAACTATCCCGATTTTTCCATCAACTCTCTTCCTCTTGACCTGTCCAACCCAAGGAATGTATCCCTTGGGCACATGCAACTAGTAATCTCTCAGCTAGGAACTCAAGGGAAACTACTGCTAGGAAAACTATTAGCAAACCAACAACAACCACTTGTTGTTTTAGTGAAATTCACACAAGAGTTCACTCTTTAGGCCTGTCAACCCGAATCTTCAGTTTTCCAGCTCCAATTCACTCTAATTACACTCCAACTTTCTCTAGAATTTTCCCTCCATGGCTGCATCAACTTCAAATGCCTCCCATGCACAAAACTTGACTAACTAAAACTCTTGTCCCCACCCATACGAATTTCTTGTCTTTGGATTTCCTTTCTTGAATCACACTCTTCCCCAAGATGATTGTACTCAACCCCCATGTGCCCAATAAATTTGGGATGTGACCACTCACACCCACCCTCTTACATGTATTCAATGATTGGCTTTGGGAACACTCAATCAAAAATTGGGAGGTTCATATACAATTAGCAAATTTAGGAAAATAGGTCAAATTAATATACATGGGTATTCCCCCCTTGGTCCCCTCTTGGCCATTATCCTAGACACCCCCCCTCTTTTGGATTAATTCATGCCCCATCTCTTGTCCATGTCCCCTTACCAGCTGACATCACATTTGATTAATAAAAGAAGGAAATACAATTCGCATATGACTTCGCTTGGCCATAGCCACATATTATATCTACATAAGAATTAATTAAACTAGGTATTATAGTTGGGATGTTACATTCCACCTCCCCTAAAATTGTGCACTATCCTCGATGCACACTATGACAATATACATATATATATGCAAATTTACATCACAATACTTAGAAATAAAAATTCTGCAATTTACAACTCCAACAACAACTCCAACTATAATCTCATGTTCATTTGTTTATCAGGGATAACCCAAGGGATGTACCATCCATTTACCAAGGTTAACCCAAGGAATGAGCCATTCTTTTATCAAGGTCCCCAATGTAGTTGAATAGGACTCTGAGATATGGTTCTGGAACTCTAGCTGCTCAAAACAGAGTCTTGCATTCTGTCTTTTTAAAAAATTTCAAGAATTTGTGGGTATTCTACCCACATGCTTTCTTCATTCTCCCATGTAGCATCTTCAGGACCATAGCAGGTCCATCAAACCTTTACTATCCCTATGGATTTGTTCCTGAGCACTTTGACTTTCTGGTCCAGGATGCGTACTAGTTCCACTCGGAAATCCCCTTCGTGCTTCACCTGGATCACATTCCAATCAATTATGTGGTTAGGATCATGCACATATTTATTTAACAATGACACATGAAATACATTATTCACTCTCATGGATGTAGACAAAGCTAACATGTATGCAACTAGCCCTATCTTTTCTAATATTTCAAAAGGCCCACAATATCTTGCTGCCAACTTCGGCCAACTTCCTAATCTTATTGAACTTATTTTTTCCTTTACTTTTAAGAACACATGTTCTCCCACTTTAAAATATCTAAGAACTTTGTTCCTGTCTGCATAAATTTTCTGCCTATCCCGGGCAACTTTTAAATTATGTTTTATCTTTTCCATCCGATCTTCCATTTCTTTTAGCAATTCTGGTCCAACAACTGCTCTGTATGCTAGATTATACCAACTCATTGGTGTGCTACATTTTCTTCCATACAATGCTTCAAACATACTCATTTTCAATGAGGCCTGATACCCATTGTTGTAGGAAAATTCAACTAAATAAATATAATCTTTCCACTTTGATGGTTGTTCCATCACATACATTCTAAGAATGTCCTCAATTATCCTGTTAGTTGTTTCTGTTTTCCCATCTGACTCTAGATGATACGATGCACTAAGATTTAAATTTGTTCCAAATCTCTTGAACAAACCCGTCCAAAATTTAGAATTAAACTTTAGATCTCTATTTGAAATTATTGATTTAGGCAGACCATGTAGCCTAACAACTTCTTTCACATATATATCTACAATATTTGTTGCCTTGTGTGTAGTCTTTACAAGAATAAATGTGATGCCTTAGTCAATTTATCCACCACCACTATTGTTTCCCAAGGGGAGCATATATATGGATAAATGTATATGATATGACCCCAAGGGGGGGCATATATGGGCCTAAATGTACATGTAATGTGTAAATACATATGTAATAAGGTCAACCTAATGGTAAAGGGGCCTCATGTGCAAGTGTGAACCATGGTGGAATCATGCTGCTTCACTATTCTGGGAAACTTGGTAATAAAGTCAATTGTAACTACTTCCCACTTCCATTCCAGAACTGGCAATGGATTTAGGAAACCTGTTGGGTGTCTATGTTCTGTATTTACCTTTTGACATTCTAGACACTGGATATGTAATTAGCCACTTTCTTCTTCATTCATGACCAAAAGTATTGGCTTCTTACTGCTGCAATTGTCTTCTGATATCCGGGGTGCCCAACATATGGAACATTATGCATTTCCTTCAACACTGCATTTTTCATCTCATTGGAATTAGACACATAAACCTTTCATCTCATTGGAATTAGACACATACTCCATCTTCTTTTAGCTCATAATAATTAAATTTCTACTGAAAATTACCTTGTTGTGATGTCTCTTTTATTTTCACATAGTGTTGATCTGAATTTGCTGTTGCAACAATTTTGTCTTTCAGATCTGTCCTGTACATGCTGATGGCTGCAATATGCACTTCATGAGATCTCCTTCTGAGTGCATCAACCAATTGATTTTGCTTTCCCTTTATATGATTAATTTTGAAGTCATATTCACTTAGAAATTCCAACCATCTAGTTTGTCTAACATTTAGTTTTGGTTGTCCAAACAAATACTTCAAACCGCAATGGTCCGTCCTTAGCTCGGATTTCTTACCCATAAGATAATGCCTCCACATTTTCAATGCATGTACAATCACTGCTAACTCCAAGTCATGTGTAGCATAATTCCTCTCATGGTATTTTAATTTTCTGGACTCATAGCATGCTACATGGTCCCTTTGACTGAGAACTCCACCGAGTCCTTCCTTGCATGCATTGGTGCACACAACAAAATATTCGTTTGGATCTACAATCTTCAATATTGGTGCACTTGTCAATATTCCCTCCAACTGTTGAAAACTCCCTTCACACTTGTAAATCCATTCAAATTTCACTCCCTTCTTTTGCAAGGAAGTGATCAGACTTGCAATCCTTGAGAAACATTTTATGAATCTTTGCTAATGACCAACAAGACCCATAAATGATCTAAACCTCTATGACATTCTTTGGCACTATCCATTCTCTAATTGCCTCTAACATCTGAGAATCAAATTCTATCCCTGCTACTGATATTATATGCCCCAAGTAGTGAATCTTCTTTTGATAAAATATGCACTTACTTAGCTTAGCATACAATCTATGCTCTCTTAAAACTTGCAACACCATTCTTAAATGATGCTCATGTTCCTTTTCCAACTTAGAATAGATGAGTATATCATATAAGAAAATAACCATAAAATTTTCCAGGTACTCACTGAACACTCCATTCATCAGGCACATAAAAACTACTGGGGCATTTGATAGCCCAAATGGCACTACCATGAATTCATAATGCCCATATATTGTTCTGAATGCCGTCTCGCTGATGTCTTCTTATTTTATCCTTACTTGATGATAACGTGATCTGAAGTCAATCTTCGAAAAGATTCTTGCACCTTTCAATTGGTCAAACAAATAATCAATTCTTGGCAAATGATACATGTTCTTTATGGTAACCTTATTAAAAAACCCGAAATCAATACACAACCTTAAGTTTCCATCCTTCTTCTTCACAAAAAGAACCAGGGCTCCCCAAGATGACACACATGGGCATATATACCCCTTTTTCAATTTTTTTTTGAGCTGCATTTGTAACTCTTTTAGTTAAGATGTGCTCATTCTGTAAGGTGTCTTAGACACTAGGGCAACTCTTGGAACCAAATCAATAAATAAATCAATGTATCTCTTTGGTGGAAATCCTGGTATTTCCCCCAAAACATTTTCAAAATCGTTTAGGACCATATGGTATTCAATACTTGCCACTTTATCTCTAGCTACCTCTTCCATATTGGCTACAAAAAATTGTCATCCCTTCTTGAAACACTTTTTTAACTACATGGCTAAGAATTATCTAACAACTACAACTCTTGTAATGCCTTGAATCTTTCCTTGATGTCCATCCTCATCAAGACAAGTTATGGTCTTGTTGTAAGAGTCTAGGATAACATGGTGTTTCTCCAACCAATCCATGCCAATTAGACAATCATATGAATCCAATGATATGATGTTTACATCTACCTTTGTGCTAAGTCCATTCATGTCTATCGGAAAATTTTTAACCAACTCATTGATTTTCCTCTTAGCCCTCGTGGCTAATTGAACTAACCAAGATTTATTATAATTGATTATTTGCAAGTGAAATATTTCAACAATGTTAGCATTCATGTAACTATGGATGGTTCCATAATCAATTAAAATTTCTATGGGATGGTTATCAATCTTACCTTCCACTTCGATCATGGGAGATGTATACTTTTCCTACTTGTTGTCCAAGGCTAGATAAATATTTGGCATGCTCCCTCCCATGTATTCATTGTTTCATCCTCCTGAATGTTGTGAACAATCCTCATTCTTTCTCCTTTGTGAGGGTAGTCCCTATATAAGTGATTTCCCTCACATCCCCAACATTGAACATGTTGTTTCCTTGGACTTTTCCCAAATGAATCTGCTTTATTTTTCTAATTTTGGGTTGCTTTACCTTGCTGATTTGTTTGGGATTTATTTATGAAAAATGGCAGCTTAAAACTTTTCTACCTTTGATCCTTTTTCCCTTTCATCTTGTCATTCCAAGCTTTTTGAAAAACTGGCCTTCCTTTGCTTTTCTCATAAAGGTGTCTTGCTCTCCTTATGGTTTCCTCCAAAGACTTGGGATTACCGTATTGGATCTTGTCACTATAGAAAGAGGGTACCCACTTAGAAACCTTTGGTTTTTAACCTTCTCATCCTTGATGAAGTCAACACACTTCAACAATTCAAAGAAACACTTCTCGTATTCCTCTATTGTCATGGTTCCTAACTTGAGTTCAAATAACTCTTTCATTTTTCTTTCATAATAATGCTCGGAAAATTATTTCTCTTGGAAATATCCTTTGAACTGCCTCCATGATTTCCTTTTATCATCGAGGTTCTTGGCTTTCTTAAGTTGATCCCACCACATGTCTGCCTTTCCTTGCAAGTGGTAGGATACAATTCTAGATTCTACCTAGAATGGGTAATCATGTAGTTGGAAATATTTATTTATTTCCAACAACAAGGCCTCGACCTCTTCAGCCTTTTGGTGTTCACCATTGAAAGTAGGTGGATTTAGTTTCCCGAGTTCACCTTGCAAGATGTATGCCTCAGGCATTCTTCTTTGCCTACGAATGGGAGACACACTTGGGTTTCTCCATGGCTCTAAGCTTGCATGAGTTCTTCTAGTTGAATTCGTTAGAGAATGATGGTGCCTTCTCAAGCTTATTCACTGACTATCATTTCTATGATCATCCCTTTTTCTATGGGATCTAGATGCTGATACTTGTCTAGCACTAACTACTTGCTTGGTGCCATAATATTTTCTAACTTGCTTATGCAACATGTTTAAGCTCTAAAGTATCTCTTCCCTAGCCTTCATAATCCTTTCATTACCATCTCTGTAGATATGCACTTAACTATGTACGCTTCTCATAGTGACACGCTCTTACCTATCTCTTCTTCCATTTGAATCTGTCTCAACATTCCCCATGCTGACATGCAGACCTCTAATATCTTCATCATGGCTGTAAGATCCCTGGAAATCTTCCATAACTCCGGTCCTCATATAATAACTAAAGTTTCTTTCTGTACCTCTAATTCTGCAAGAAATGTACATGCAATAATTACTATTAGAACATGCATATTATAAAACATTTCATTAATTAACATACATGTTGTTTCCTCATCAATTTATGAAGGAAACTTTTCATCAATTCACACTATGATTCCCTATATGCATTCCTCTTTGAAATATCTTTCCAATGGATGTAATCATGCCCTAATCCGATCTCTGAGCTGAAAGTTATGGCTTCTTGAAAAAAACATTTTCACCCCTTTCTGCACATTTTCTCTACTGGTGCAATTTTATTGAAATACCAACTTCTGTCAACTGCAGAAGAAAATATGTTAGGTACGAGAGAAAATTTTGTAATAAAAATAACAACATGGAATTTAGAACAACTGTCATAATTTCAATCTAATGTTCCAGTGAAAAACTACAACAATATGGAATCTGCAACTTTGTCCCTTTTCACTCCCTTTTCCAGACTTAGAATTTTAGCAGAGCTCACTATCTCTCCATCTGTTCATTTCTAGAAACATTTCACTAAACCAAAGTTGTTTGTTGTGACGAGTATATAAAAATTCTACTAAATACAATTTTCCATTTTTGTGATCTAGGGTAACTTTTCCTTCTCTGAAAGTCTTTAAAATCCACAAAAGTGGCACAAAATAGTGGATTTTGGTCTATTTCAATGTCCCCATTCCAATCCCTATAGGATTTATTCAGTTAATTCATGGGTTATTTCTATGTCTACTTTTTGGAATATCCCCAAGAGTTTTAGGTTAATATGGACTTGTGTCAATGATATGGATCCAAATATTTAAATACCACTATTTTACAATTTCTGCCAAATCCAAGCAAAATTGGACAAGGTTCCTATCTATTGCTTTTGTATAACTCCTCTCTATGGAAAAAATCCATAAATTTCATCCCAATCTGATGTAATTTGTTCTAGTTATGGCCAAAATAAGAAAATGCCTCCATACATAGTTTTTTTTTGAAACTATGGAACAATTCTGCCTCTGTGCAATCTGCATCATCGATATCAGGTCATAAACAATATGGAACATTTATATACTCTCTATCGGCCATCGATGATCAAAATTATCCTTTGGAATGCACAATACTTCCCCAAACTATCGACTTGATCATTGACTGTCAACCCAACTCCCCGACAACTGATTTTCACATAACTCCAAACCGACCGACCTAGTCATTGACTGTCAGCCATCGGTGACCTTAGTTGGTGAATGGAACTCTCAATAAATTCAGCTAACACCCGACCATTGGCCCATCAACAATCAATGATCCCCTATGGTTTTCAAATACACTTTCCCAAATCGATCGAGTTGACCATCAACCATCAACCATTCTTGTTAGATGACGTGGAAACTGCTGACGTGGCATGACACATGGATGTTGATGTGTCGTGACACATCATCCTGAGGTGTCAACTTGGGTGACATGGTATGAAATGTGGATTCTAACGTGGCATGACATGTCATCATCCTATTTTCCCCCATCGGCCATTGGCCAATTCTCTTAGACAACCCGGATACCTCACTGACTTCGACCGACGCTGAACCATCGATGCATAGACTATCGACAAATTCTTTTGCTTAATTTGAACACTTCAATGAATTGATCGACGCCTGACTACCGAACCATCAACCATCGATGATGTTCGTTGGCGATTGAAAATACTTTGTCAGATTTGATCGACCCCTGACCATCGGCCATCAATGGTCAAAAGTGTCTTATGGCCGACCCAAACTTTTTTGTCATTTCAGCCTATCCATTCATTGATTGTCGACAATTTCTCTTGGTGAACTTTAACACTTAGAAAAATTTCAACTTTTCTCTGATTGATCTGGACCCTCGATATAATCCCTTTCACAACCCCAGATTTAATCCCAGTCATTGATCTCATCAACCTTTCAAATGGTCGAATCCTTAGGAATTTTTAAATTTATCATGATGAATCCGAGCCGTCGATTTCGAGTTCAAAAGAGATCTTGGTCGTCGATCCACCAACTACCTGTAACTCTGCAGGTGACCATTAAAACTCAAATTTTGACCATTCTAGGTTGAATTTTGATTTGCGACTTCAGTGATGTACTCCATTAACCCTCTCAAACCGTCCAAATTTGTTAAAACTCATATTTCACACACGAAATTGGAGATTTCTCTCTAAGATCTCTGTTTTTCCCAAACCCAACACATACAAAATATACAGCGACAAATTTCATGAATTCACAACCATCTTGGCCCATACAAGCCCGGTGTTTGAACCAAAGCTCTGATACCATAATGTAACATCCCATAGCCCAACCAAGGTACATTAGGGTGCAAAATAAACATAAAAATTAAATTTCCACTAACTAAATTGATTCTTTTACGGTTAGCCGATTTTGTGTAGATTACAACTACAAAATTAAAACTGATTTAGATGCTTCCCATAACCATAAAATAGATGCATCTAAAGCATACAAAGTTAACATGAATGCAACTTAATCATTCACACAACATCATAGAAATCATTCTCAAATACACAAAGTTCATGCACAAGAATAACACATGTAAATAACATGACAACAAGATAAACACTTATCTTTAAAAAAGAATTGTGCAACCAATTGCTTGGGACATAAGTTTCACCTAACCATAGACTGACTGTTCCAAATATCAACAGCCAGTCACCCCCGAGCTAAGACTATAAATCCACAAAAGAAGGTGGTCTCTCACAATCCACTCATAGATCATAAAACTCTCAACCCAACTGATATTCTCCTATAACTATCCTAATTTTTCCACCAACTCTCTTCCTCTTGACATATCCAACCAAAGGAATGTACCCCTTCACTAATATCATTCCGTTAGGTGTCCCATTCATTTATCAAGGTCTCTCTGGCACAAGAAACTAGGAATCTCTCAGCTGGGAACTCAAGGGAAACTGCTACGAGGAAAACTATCAATGAACCAACAACAAACACTTGATTTTTCAGTGCAACTCACACATGAGTTCACTCTTCAATCCTGACAACCCAACTCTTCATTTTTCCAGCTCCAATTCGCTCCAATTACTCTCCATCTTGCTCTAGAATTCACCCTCCATGGTTGCATCATCTTTAAGCTCTATTTCTTTCTCTCTCCTGGCCTCCCATGCACAAAAATTGACTAACTAAAATTGTTGTCCCCACCCATACGAATTTCCTCTCTTTGGCTTGCCTTTCTTGACTCTCACTCTTCCCCAAGCCGATTGTATTCAACCCCCATGTGCCCAATAACTATGGGATGTGACCGTTCACACCCACCCTCAAGTTATCTCTTTATAGGTTTACTCAAATTTCAAGTGTAGGAACTCGTTGGATGAAAAACTAAATTTCGCTTCAAATGAGTACCTAATATGCATAATTTTGATAGACTCAAAATGATATAAACCAGAAATACATAAAAAAACATGTTTCTTTTTTAAGAAACACATTTTTTTTCCATGCATTTCTAGTTTATCTCACCGCGGCTCTATCAAAAGTATGCAAAGTAGGTACTTGTTAGATGAAAAATTTAATTTTGCATCCAACAAATGCCTACACTTGAAATTTGAGTAAACCTATAAGGAAATAAGTTGAAAATATGATTTAAAAATTTAGTTTATTTTCCCTCCCAAACTATTTACCCTTATGGTTGAGATCATCATCTTGAATCCTATTGGTTTTTCTAAAGTTGAAGTTGAAGACACTTCTAGAAACATTGACAATTAACAAAACTAATCATGCAACATGACACCTATGTGCATGCCGACTGTCATGCAGTATGACGATCGCTTTTTTCTATGTTTCAATCTGCAACCACCTAGATAGCTGGAGAAAATATCACCTTTGAAGTTTCCGAAGCACTGGTAGCTAGTTCTGGAGAGTGTATGGAGTTGAGCAGGGTCATGAGCATAGATTCAATTTTCTCCCCTCGCTTGTCCATGTCTTCCAGCCGAAAGTGCAACTGTTACAGAATAATTCCCCCACGAATAGGTGAATTTTACCTTGGACTATAGACCCCTAATACCAAGACAAAAAGATATAAGTGGATGCTAACATCCCTTTGAATCTAGTTTAACCAATCAAAAAGAGAGAGAAGGAGAAAGGGTGTGATGCACCTTGTTTCGAAGTTTGTCCTCACTGCTTCCAATTCAAGTTTGACCTCTAAAATCCTTTGCACAACTTGATACCTGCACTACAATGGACAACAAAGAAAAATGAAGAAATCCCACTCCATAAGATTAGATCAAACAAATTCATCTACAAAGATCAAAAGAACAATAGACAAGAACATGCAAGAATACACAGGCTTGAAGGGAATAAGCCAAGTATACTAAAATGAGAACCCAAAGAGAATACTTACAAGCATGGATGATGATGCAACAATCCTCCAAGATCTCCTCGTCCATCCTGTTAGAGTCCTATAATCATAGGTAACCCAATTCTTCAACTGTTATTTGGCGTTGCACTGTGATGAAGACATATTACTTGTTGGTCTCTCGGTTTTCTCCTTTTCCCCCTCTATTCATTTCGCCTAATCCTCCATCACCCTGCTGCATCCTTCATCCACCGCTGTGCCACTCACTCCCTTTGCCCATTTGTCTTGTTGACCACAACTCACCCGCCACTCGTCCCTGCATGAATAAATGAACTTAGGATAATAATCGAATAATATTAAAGGGTTAGTGGCATTTTTTAATGCTTGTTAGCCTAATAAAGTTGTTTTGAGAGGACAATTTAAAATAACTAACTAACTTAATTAATTAATTAATAATTAGCTTAAGTTAGTAGTAATTAGGTTAGTGTTTATTAATTAACATTAATAAAAACTAATAAACAAAACAAACATTAATTAAAAACAAATTAAATAAAAAATAAATTAAAAAAACAAAACATAATAAAATACAAACAAAACAAAAAAACATATAACAAAAATAAAACAATAAAAAATGAAACATAAATAAAAAGTAATAAAAACGAAATACAATACAACATATAATAATTAACAAATAAAACAAAAAACAAAAAATACTTTATCCTAAGTTTCCTACCCACTCACCTGTGTATGTTGGACCCCCCCCCCTCACGTCCCATCAACTCATGGGGGCTCCGATAAGCTGTTTTATAAAAACCACCTGCGGACACGTGTCGACTCCACAAGCCAATGGACCCCCTCCCCCAAAAAAACCGCTTACCAATTTAGGGGGGTCCGAAATACCGCCTTCCCAAAAAAAAAAACCACTTTCCCCAATTTAAAAAAACAAACGCCCATTTATTCCTATTCATCATGTCATCTTCCGAAACCAATTCCAGGAAAAAGAAAACAAATTTTGAGAAACCGAGAGAGGTTTTACTCCGCAACNGACTCCACAAGCCAATGGACCCCCTCCCCCAAAAAAACCGCTTACCAATTTAGGGGGGTCCGAAATACCGCCTTCCCAAAAAAAAAAACCACTTTCCCCAATTTAAAAAAACAAACGCCCATTTTTGCCTATTCATCATGTCATCTTCCGAAACCAATTCCAGGAAAAAGAAAACAAATTTTGAGAAACCGAGAGAGGTTTTACTCCGCAACAGGATGAATAACAAAAACCTCTCTCAGTTTTTTCACATGTGCCATGAGAAGGGATAATCAAATCCATCTTCGAGCCCTATTTTGCAAGAATTCCGATTTTGCTGTTACAATCCTGATTTTGCGGGAGCTGTTTCAGTGAGCTAGACGCGAATTTGGCGAAACCAAAAGAGGTTTTTGTCCGAAACATAATAATATACAATAATTTCCTTCAGTTTTTTCCCAGGTGTCAGCATTGAAGAGAAAAAAATGTCTGTTCGGACCTCTTTTCTGCAGAAATTTGGCTCGTCTTTCATGGCAGACAGTTCAAGATTTTTGGGGATTTGTTGCTATTTTTAGCCAAGGCGGTTGAACTTGACCTCTTGAGCCTGGAGAGAGTCAGTTTATATATTATAATAAGGAAAATGTGGAGAGGGGGATCAGTCAGGGACCATTTTTAATCTTGTATCAGAGCTCATAGAGCTTTCTGCATTTTCATCAATTCAATAATACAGTCGCAGCGATTGCATGATTCTTGTGTCAAATCTATTGGTGAAGTGCTCCCCCTGTAAATTGTTTCCTTTGTTTCCATATGTTTTCTTTCCTTATTATTTGGCATAAGTTTATGAGAAGAATTTGTTGAAAGATACACATTGTTTCTAGCTGTGAATAATATTAATGTTTTCTTCTGATATTCAGTGGCAGAATTCTTCATTGCTCTATTGCTAAATTGATCATTTCTTTTTCCTCCTCTTTCATGTCATTTAATTTTATCAGATCAAGTAATTTGCCTACCTTTCCCTGTAAGGCTATCTGTAGAACTTGTTTTTGATTGAACTTCAGGCAGTGACTCCATAGCCCATGGTCTTTCTTCTCTGCCCCTACCTAATTCTCAAAAACAAATCCTATTCTGCATAACTAGCCTAATATCCTTTTTCAAAAAAATCTATATCAAACAGAGAGATCCCTCTCTGATTCTTGGAGAGATAGATCCAATACTCGAAGTGGTTTTTATGTTACTTCTGTGACTGCCCCCATAGCCTTGGGAAAAATTACAGAGTGTTAACATAATGGCAACCATACTGGGGAACTTTGTCCAGTGGTACACTTCAAAGTTCCAGATCTGATCACTGATGGTGGATAGTGACCAGACACAAGAAGGCTAAGATCATTCACCTGGTGACTCCAATCATATCCAGACAGTGCCAACTCAAAGACTCCACCAGAGGAAGAACCTAAAGATGGCTAAACAACCTAGAGAGACCAGGTACTCAAGCTCAAATTGCATTCAAGACATCTTTGGTTTTATTTGCAATTATGTTTTGTATTATTCTAAGCCTGATCAAAAGTATATTGCTAAAGATGTCTGTTGATATTGCAATTGATGTGGAAGCTAACTTGCTGAACATAAAAGCAAAGTTAAAGACAAAAGAGAAAGATAGAACAAAAAATAGATGGATACCATCTTCAGAAGTGAAGCTAGATGTCTTGGCCAAAACTGTAAAAGAGATGATGCAGAAAATTGGCAAGAAAGAGGAGCTTGTTGTTCGAACACCTTATGTTCCATTAGTGCCAAAACGAACAAGGATAAATGTCCCAAAACACTTTGTATCCCAGCCTCAATATTCTGAACCACCAAAGGATTATTTCATGTATTCCATTCACCATACAGTCGAAGATGAAGTTCAAAATCAGAGGGTGGTGGAAAATTCTCCTGACATGATCTGCATGTTCAATGGCATTTCATCCATGGATGATTTACCCAAGTATGATCAATATGATGATGATCATAAGGCTGAAATAGATGTGGACTGTTTGAAGCAATCATCAACATGTTGTTGGCAGGAAGAGGATCAGTTGCAGCTTAGACATGACAATCAACCTTTTCACAACAACCATGACAACGATGAGGAAAATGCAGAAAACTTCAGAGTAAGGGAAAAATATTTGCCCTTATGTTTCTCTTCTTTTCAAAATTTGAGAGAAAATTGTAAGCAAGTTGTCAATAGTAGGGAGGGAGAATGTTCTGATCAACTAGGGGAAGATACCATTGCTAATGTGGAGGTTGTTCTAAACTCAGAATTGCATCCCCTTACCTACTTTGATTTTCAAATTCCATATGGAAGTTTAAAGCCTGAGACAAATTATGAGTTAATCCAAAATAACTCTGTACCATTGTGCATTGATTCATTTCAGTTTTTGAAAAAGAATCTTGAGTATATGTTGAAGGATAAACACATAGAAAGCTAGAACCCGTCATGTGAATCAATGAAGCAATCTTGTAAATCCTTTTAGGATCCCATAGCAACAATTTTAGATGATTATGTGGTTGAGTTTGATGATTACTGCTTAGAGAAACCAACACTATCTTCATGGGAAGAAGAAGTCCAATCACCACAAATCCAAAATGACAATCAAACTCTGCATACTAATCAAGATTGCAAGGAGGAAAGTGAAGAAAATTTTCAAGAAAATGCAAACTGCCTGCCCCTGTGTTTTGCTTCACTCCTGAGGGAACATTTCAAGCAGGTTGTAAATAGAAAGAACGAGGAATGATCTAATGCACCAAGTAAGGAGAACATGGATGATATAAAATCTATTGTAGACTCAGAAGTGAAACCCTTGAGTCATTGTGTAGGCCAAAACTTAGATGAAAACACAAAGCTCGAGACAGGTAATGAGCTGATCCATTTTGATTCCCTGCCCTTATGTTTCAGTTCTTTTCATACTTTGAAAGGGAATCTTGGTCAGATTCCGGTTGAGGATCATAGGGTAAGCCATGAAATGTCAGTAGAACAAATTCCATAGTCATCTAAAATATTTTATGACCCTATAACCAATATGCTTGATAGATTGTGTTTTCAAAGTCAGTTTTTATTTACCCCCAATGATTTCATAAATTGTTATGATATGGATATGATCAGACAGTCAGCTACAAGGGTGTGTTCAGTAGAAGCATCATTTCAGAAACCATCAGAAAATTTGCAGCCATGTCAGGAAGTGCATGAGGATGCAAATAACACAACTACAACACCAAATCATGAATTTGAGTTGGTTAAATTTGAATATCCAGTAATAGGTCAAGTTTATCTTGATCCAGTGGCTATTTATATGGAGAAATTGTTCATCATAGAGCCACAATGCATTCCCAATATTTCTGTTATGTGTCGTGTTTATCAAGCTCCTTGTGATGAAGATCAAGATGGAAAGCATTTCATGATGCCTATGCAAGTCCTGTTTCTGATATTGTTGGAAAACATTGAAAGAGCAGAGTTGTTAGAGAAGTCGCTTGAATGGATGCACTAACATTATTGTGTCATTTAGAAAGATGAAATGGTCAGTGGTGTAGGGTAGGTAGTAGATTTGAATAAGCTCAGTCATTTGAGCATCTTTTCAGCATTGTATGATTTCCAACAGAGTTTGCATTTTATCTAGCTCACTGTCCAGTCAAATCTGAGCCAGTTCGAAAATTGTAGCCGCAGTGACTCCATGGCCCAATGGATAAAGCACCAGTCTGCATGTTCAGATTTTAGTGGTTCTTGACACCTCCTGAAAGAGCTGCCATCCCCAAGTGGAGCCTATGTTAGAGTCCTATAATCATAGGTAACCAGATTCTTCAGTTGTTATTTGGCGTTTCCCCGTGATGAAGACATCTGGCTTGCTGGTCTATCAGTTTTCTCCTTTTCCCTCTCCATTCATTTCACCTGATCCTCCATCACCCTGCTGCATCCTTCATCCACCGTTGCGTCGCTCACTCCCTTTGCCCATTTGTCCCGTTGACCACAACTCGCCCGCCACTCGTCCCTGCATGAATAAATGAAATTAGGATAATAATAGAATAATATTAAAGGGTTAGTGGCATTTTTTAATGCTTGTTAGCCTAATAAAGTTGTTTTGAGAGGATAATTTAAAATAAAATTAGTATAGTTAGTTCAATTAAAATATGTTAGACTAATTATTAATTAATTAATTAATAATTAAGTTAGTTGTTACATTAGTGTTTAGGTTAGTGTTTATTAATTAACATTAATAAAAACTAATAAACAAAACAAACATTAATTAAAAACAAATTAAATAAAAAATAAATTAAAAAACAAAACATAATAAAATACAAACAAAATAAAAAACATATATTAATAAAACATATAAATAAACAATTAAAACAAAAACCAAACAAAAACGTATAAAAAACATATAACAAAAATATAACAATAAAAAATGAAACATAAATAAAAAGTAATAAAAATAAAATATAATACAACATACAATAATTAACAAATAAAACAAAAAACAAAAAATACTTTAGCCTAAGTTTCCTACCCACTCACCTGTGTATGTCGGACCCCCTCCTCACATCCCATCAACTCATGGGGTCCGATAAGTTGTTTTCTAAAAACCACCTGTGCACACATGTCAGCTCCACAAGCCAGCGGATGCCCCCCCCAAAATTTCTTACCACCTCAGGGGGGTCCGGAATACCGCCTTCCCAAAAAAATAAAATCCACTTTCCCCAATTTTTTTATAAAAACGCTCATTTTTTCCTGTTCATCATGTCATCTTCCGAAACCTATTCCAGGAAAAATAAAGTGGATTTTGAGAAACCAAGAGAGGGTTTTCTCCATAACGGGCTGAAGAAAAAAAACCTCTCTTAGTTTTTGCACAGGTGCCATGAGCAAAGATAATCGAAGCCATCTTCGAGCCCTATTTTGCCAGAATTTCGATTTTGCTGTTACAGTCTTGATTTTGAGGGAGATGTTCTGGCGAGATGGAGGAAAATTTGGTGAACCCAAAAGAGGTTTTTGTCCACAACATACTCATATACAATAAAATCCTTCAGTTTTTCCCCAGGTGTCATCATTGAAGAGAAACATATGTCTTTTTGGACCTCTTTTTTGTAGAAATTTGGCCCGTCTTTCATGGCAGATAGTTCAAGATTTTTGGGGATTTGTTGCTATTTTTAGCCGAGGTGGTTGAAATCAACATCCTGAGCCTGGGGAGAGTCGGTTTATATATTGTAATAAGGAAAATGTGGAGAGGGGGATCAGTCAGGGACCATTTTTAATCTTTTATCAGAGCTCACAGAGGTTTCTGCATTTTCATCAATTCAATAATATAGTCGCAGTGATTACATGATTCTTGTGTCAAATCTATTGGTGAAGTGCTCCTCCTGTAAATTGTTTCCTCTGTTTCCATACGTTTTCTTTCTTTATTATCTGGAAAAAGTTTATGAGCAAAATTTGTTGAAAGATACACTCTGTTTCTAGCTGTGGATAATATTAATGTTTTCTTCTGATATTCAGTGGCTGTCTATGGAACTTGTTTTTTATTGAACTTCAGGCAGTGAATCCATAGCCCATGGTCTCTCTTCTCTTCCCCTACCCATTTCTTAAAAACAAATCCTATTCTGCATAACTAGCCTAATATCCTTTTTCAAACAAATCTATATCAAACAGAGAGATCCCTCTCTGAGTCTTAGAGGGATAGATCCAAGAATTGAAGTGGTTTTGATGTTACCTCTATGACTACCCCCATAGCCTTGGACAAAATTACAGAGTGTTAACATAATGGCAACCATACTAGGGAACTTTGTCCAGTGGTACACTTCAAAGTTCCAGATCTGATCACTGATGGTGGACAGTGACCAGACACAAGAAGGCTGAGATCATTCACCTGGCGACTCCAATTAAATCTAGACAGTGCCAACTCAAAGACTCCATTGGAGGAAGAACCTAAAGCATGGCCAAACAACCTAGAAAGACCAGGTACTAGATCTCAAATTGCATTCAAGACATCTTTGGTTTTATTTGCAATTATGTTTTGTCTTATTCTAAGCCTGATCAAAAGTATATTGCTGAAGATTACATTGATCATCTGCAAATTGATGATCCTCAAGAGATCATATCCCCAATTGTAGATTATGTACATACTCATACACCTGTGCACATCCCAGATGCACCTGTAGAAGTCCTAGTGAGACATAAGCCTCCTGCTTTATCTCCTACTCTTGCTAAAGCTCCGGATGGTTGTAAGTCTCTTTCTTCACCTCCTGTACCTACCAAAATACCAGACAGATACAAGCCCCTATATTTTCCTCCTATCCTCCATGACCTCCCTACAAATTACACCAATAATCTGCCCAGGTTTGATGGAGAGAATGCCAATATTACTGCTAAAAAACACATCTAGAGGTTTGAAGATTTCCTTGACCTTTATGAGGTTAAAGCTGACGATGTATATATAAGGATGTTTTCCCTGTCTTTGCAAGGTGAAGTTAAGAACTGGTTTAAAAATCTCCCAGCTGCAAGCATTAACAATTTCCATCAGTTTGTGCAAGCTTTCCTAGATCGATGGGTAATCATGAGAAATGTTTTTCTCATCCTAGAAGAGTATGACCATTTGAAAAGACAGCCAGGGGAAACAATACAATAGTTTTCAGAAAGGTTCAATAAGGTATATCATGCAATGCCTGTTGATATAAGGCCACTCCCAGGATCAGCCCACTTGCATTTCTCAGATGCCTTCGATCCTGAGATGGCATTCCAATTAAGAGAAAGGAACACTGCAACTCTCGAAGAAATGCAGAACATTGCAGTTGATGTGGAAGCTAACTTGCTGAATAGAAAATAAAAGTTAAAGGCAGAAGATAAAGATAAAACAAAAAATAGATGGATACCATCTTCATAAGTGAAGCTAGATGTCTTGGCCAAAACTGTAAAAGAGATGATGCAGAAAATTGGCAGGAAAGAGGAGCTTGTTGTTCGAAGACCTTATGTTCCATTAGTGCCAGAACAGACAAGGATAAATGTCCCCAAACACTTTGCAGCCCAGCCTCAATATTCTGAACCACCAAAGGATTATTTCATGTATTCCATTCACCATACAGTCGAAGATGAAGTTCAAAATCAGAGGGTGGTGGAAAATTCTCTTAACATGATATGCATGTTCAATGAAATTTCATCAATGGATGATTTACCCAAGTATGATCAGTATGATGATGATCATAAGGATGAAATAGATGTGGACTATTCAAAGCAATCATCAACATGTCATTGGCAGGAAGAAGATCAGTTGTAGCTCAGACATGACAATCAGCCTTTTCACAACAACCATGACAACGATGAGGAAAATGTAGAAAACTTCAGAGTAAGGGAAAAATCTTTGCCCTTATGTTTCTCTTCTTTTCAAATTTTGAGAGAAAATTGTAAGCAAGTTGTCAATAGTAGGGAGGGAGAATGTTCTGATCAACTAGGGGAAGATGCCATTGCTAATGTGGAGGCTGTTCTAAACCCATAATCGCAACCCCTTACCTACTTTGATTTTCAAATTCCAGATGGAAGTTTAAAGCCTGAGACAAATTATGAGTTAATCCAAAATAAATCTGTACCATTGTGCTTTGATTCATTTCAGTTTTTGAAAAAGAATCTTGAGTATATGTTGAAGGATAAACACATAGAAATCCAGAACCCATCATCTGAATCAATGAAACAATCTTGTAAATCCTTTTAGGATCCCATAGCAGCAATTTTAGATGATTATGTGGTTGAGTTTGATGATTACTGCTTAGAGAAACCAACACTATCTTCATGGGAAGAAGAAGTCCAATTACCACAAAGCCAAAATGACAATCAAACTCTGCATACTAATCAAGATTGCAAGGAGGAAAGTGCAAAATTTTTTCAAGAAAATGCAAACTGCCTGCCCCTGTGTTTTTCCTCACTCCTGAGGGAAAATTTCAAGCAGGTTGTAAATAAAAAGGATGAGGAATTCTCTAATGCACCAAGTAAGGAGAACATGGATGATATAGAATCTATTGCAGATTCAGAAGTGCAGCCCTTGATTTTTTGTGCAGGCCAAATATCGGATGAAAACACAAAGCCCGAGACAGGTAATGAGCTAATCCATTTTGATTCCCTGCCTTTATGTTTCAGTTCTTTTCATACTTTGAAAGGGAATCTTGGTCAGATTCCAGTTGAGGATCATAGGGTAAGCCATGAAATGTCAGTAGAACAAATTCCATAGTCATCTAAAATATTTTATGACCCTATAACCAACATGCTTGATAGATTGTGTTTTCAAAGTCAGTTTTCATTTACCCCCAATGATTTCATAAATTGTTATGATATGGATATGATCAGACAGTTAGCTACAGGGGTGTGTTCAGTAGAAGCATCATTTCAGAAACCATCAGAAAATTTGCAGCCATGTCAGGAAGTGCATGAGGATGCAAATAACACAACTACAACATCAAATCATGAATTTGAGTTGGTTAAATTTGAATATCCAGTAATAGGTCAAGTTTATCTTGATCCAGTGGCTATTTATATGGAGAAATTGTTCATCATAGAGCCACAATGCATTCCCAATATTTCTGTTATGTGTCGTGTTTATCAAGCCCCTTGTGATGAAGATCAAGATGGAAAGCATTTCATGATGCCTATGCAAGTCCTATTTCTGATATTGTTGGAAAACATTGAAAGAGCATAGTTGTTAGAGAAGTTGCTTGACTGGCTGCACTGGCATTATTGTGTCATTTAGAAAGACGAAATGGTCAGTAGTGTAGGGTAGGTATCATTTTTGAATAAGCTCAGTCATTTGAGCATCTTTTCAGTATTGTATGATTTCCAACAGAGTTTGCATTTTATCTAGTTCACTGTTCAGTCAAATCTGAGCCAGTTCGAAGATTGTAGCTGCAGTGACTCCATGGCCCAATGAATAAAGCACCGGTTTGCATGTTCAGAGTTCAATGGTTCTTGACACCTGCTGAAAGAGCTTCCATCACTAGGTGGAGCCTATGTTAGAGTCCTATGATCATAGGTAACCCGATTCTTCAGTTGTTATTTGGCGTTGCCCTGTGATGAAGACATCTGGCTTGTTGGTCTATCGGTTTTCTCCTTTTCCCCCTCCATTCATTTCTCTTGATCCTCCATCACCCCGCTGCATCCTTCATCCACTGTTGCGCCACTCACTCCCTTTGCCCATTTGTCCCGTTGACCACAGCTTGCCCGCCACTTGTCCCTGCATGAATAAATGAACTTAGGATAATAATCGAATAATATTAAAGGGTTAGTGGCATTTTTAAATGCTTGTTAGCCTAATAAATTTGTTTTGAGAGGATAATTTAAAATAAAATTAGTATAGTTAGTTCAATTAAAATATGTTAGACTAATTATTAATTAATTAATTAATAATTAAGTTAGTTGTTACATTAGTGATTAGGTTAGTGTTTATTAATTAACATTAATAAAAACTAATAAACAAAACAAACATTAATTAAAAACAAATTAAATAAAAAATAAATTAAAAAACAAAACATAATAAAATACAAACAAAATAAAAAACATATATTAATAAAACATATAAATAAACAATTAAAACAAAAACCAAACAAAAACGTATAAAAAACATATAACAAAAATAAAACAATAAAAAATGAAACATAAATAAAAAGTAATAAAAATGAAATATAATACAACATATAATAATTAACTAATAAAACAAAAAACAAAAAATGCTTGAACGTAAGTTTCCTACCCACTCACCCGTGTATGTCGGACCCCCCCCTCACGTCCCATCAACTCATGGGGGTCCGATAAGCTGTTTTCTAAAAACCACCTGTGGACACATGTCATCTCCACAATCCAGAAGACCCCCCCCCCAAAAAAAACCGCTTACCACCTTAGGGGGGTCCGAAATACTGCCTTCTAAAAAAAAAAACCACTTTCCCCAATTTTTTTTATAAAAATGCCCATTTTTGCATGTTCATCATGTCATCTTCCGAAACCGATTCAAGGCAAACTAAAATGATGTTTGAGAAACCGAGAGAGGGTTTTCTCTGTAACGGGATGATGAACAAAAACCTCTCTCAGTGTTTTCACAAGTGCCATGAGCAGGAAGAATCAAAGCCATCTTCGAGCCCTATTTTTCAGAATTCCAATTTTGCTGTTATAGTCCTGATTTTGAGGGAGTAGTTTCGGTGGGATGGAGGCGAATTTGGCGAAACCAAAAGAGGTTTTTGTCCAAAACATACTCATATAAAATAAGATCATTCATTTTTTTCCCAGGTGTCAACATTGAAGAGAAACAAATGTCTGTTCGAACCTATTTTTTGCAGAAATTCGGCCCGTCTTTCATGGCGAACAGTTCAGGATTTTTGGGGATTTGTTGCTATTTTTAGCCGAGGTGGTTGAAATCGACCTCTTGAGCCTGGAGAGAGTCGGTTTATATATTGTAATAAGGAAAATGTGGAGAGGGGGATCAGTCAAGGTCCATTTTTAATCTTGTATCAGAGCTCATAGAGCTTTTTGCATTTTCATCAATTCAATAATACAGTCGCAGTGATTACATGATTCTTGTGTCAAATCTATTGGTGAAGTGCTCCTCCTGTAAATTGTTTCCTCTGTTTCCATATGTTTTCTTTCCTTATTATCTGGTAGAATTTTATGAGAAGAATTTGTTGAAAGATACACTTTGTTTCTAGCTGTGGATAATATTAATGTTTTCTTCTGATATTCAGTGGCAGAATTCTTCATTGCTCTATTGCTAAATTGATCATTTCTTTTTCCTCCTCTTTCATGTCATTTAATTTTATCAGATCAAGTAATTTGCCTACCTTGCCCTGTAAGGCTAGTTGTAGAACTTGTTTTTGATTGAACTTCAGGCAATAACTCCATAGCCCATGGTCTCTCTTCTCTACCCCTACGCAATTCTTAAAAACAAATCCTATTCTGCATAACTAGCCTAATATCCTTTTTCAAACAAATCTATATCAAACAGAGAGATCCCTCTCTAAGTCTTGGAGGGATATATCCAAGACTCGAAGTGGTTTGGATGTTACCTCTATGAATTCCCCCACATCCTTGGGAAAAATTGTAGAATGCTAACACATCCCTTGCATGATGCTCCCAAGATCATAAGTTTTATATGTAAAAGCTTCTCCTTTCTCTTTGGAATGGCTTCCTTTTATAGGCTTGGGAGGTTCAACCACCATGAGTAGATTTATGGATTATTTGAGGATATGAATCCTTTAGGTTAGGATATGATCCTAGGATAGTGCCATAGGATAGCATTCAATCCAAACCAACCTCATCTCCAAGAGTTGGCCTTCAGAAAGAGGTGGGATTCTCCAAATTTTCCTCTAACAAAAATCATTTCTCCCCTATAGTTAGAGATAGAGCGTTGATCCTAGATCAATGCTCCCTAGATAAGGTAAATGGGGTGTTGATCTATGGGGTATCACTCCCCCAACATGGTTAGGGGGGCGCTACCCTTCAAAAATCCCCAAACAATAGTCGGTTTTTCAAGTAAAAAGTGTGTTTCTTGCCTTGAAATGATGGGTTTCTTCCTCCAATATGACTTAGGGATCATGGAAAATGCTCTTTGATGGTTTCAAGGGGTTAAAACACATATAAACACATAGAGAAGTGCATGTGACACTTAGTAAGGTGCATATGAAACTTGACGACACTTGCAACACTTACCAAGGTGCATACAACACTTTTACGACACTTGCGACACTTAAGGTGAGATACTTAAGTGTGACATTTTGATGTGTAACAGATTGCCCTCTAAAGTGTGAGTTCAAAAGAGAAACTAATGGCTGAAACACTTTACAATTCTTCAATGCAAGGGTGTGGAGTTGGAGAGCCTGGAGAAGCTGCAAACAATCATCAAACAATATTAATATATGTTCCATTTTCGAGGCATGCATACCTATACTCGGAATACGAGATGACTCAAATCATGGGCGCCGACCAATACAAAGCAAATCCATGAAAAATATTGACTAAGGATATGGCCACCAGATATACAATGTGGAACCATACCTCCATGACATGAATTGATCGTAGCCACAAAAAATACACAATGGAGCTACGAGATGATAAAAATAGCCACGGACCAATACACTGTGGATCTATGTGACAATATATATATCAATATGCTCAAATGATCTCCATCACAGTTTGGGAAAAACAAATAATAGAGTGAATGCTCAACCCATGGTCTTCGTCCCAATCCCAATGTGGTACAAATATAGCCATGTGAATAGATGAGTTGATGTCGAACATGGTAGAAACCACTTGATTACCAATCATTGAGGTAAATCATTAACAAGTGCGAGGGAAATCACCAATGATGTCAATGAATCCCAAGATAACCTAGTACATTCCAACGAATGTGAATAAATGAGATGAGGTTGAACATTCGTGGAATCATCTGATCATAGGTCAATTCTGTAAACCTACTGTCAGAGGTGAGGAGGCCTACCATTGAGGCATGTAGGTCCCAAGGTACTAACTAATTTCTAAGTCTAATTCCTGGATGATGTGTTGAAGTCGACAGGAAAATAATCGTCGAAGGAGGGCCTTGATGTATCCCTCATCATCGACACAAAACTGACATAGGAAAGTGATGTAAGATGGTGAATCAAATGAGTATGGATTGATGCAGGAAATGAAAACTGGAAATACTACAGATGGATGGTTTGAAGTGAAACTTCCCATGAACATGATGAGGCACGATAACTGACTTGGCAACATTGAATTGACGAATACCAAGAATTTAATGTGATGACAATAATAACACTCTTCGACTGGACGAAAAAGTATGGTGACACATGGAATTGGTATGAATCAAAGACAATTAGATTACCCAATTGTAAGATGAGACGTAAGCAAGTGCCATGTTCAAGGGAGACAATAGCTTCCATGAAGGATTCTCAAAAAATTTACCCACTTCCCTCAATTTTTTCCCCCACCTAGATAGATGAGTACCTCTTTTTCATTTAACGATCTCGAGGAGGGTAACACATGCTCGATATAAATCACCTTTAGTAAGTTTCTCTTCCTTTATTTAACAAACTGGAAGAAGTAAGGGTTAGTTCCCATATGGGTCCTTCAATGTGTAGTTTAGTGAGTCTAGAGAAGGAAAAATCGGTGGTTTTTCATGTTAAGATATTCTGAAAAGAACTTAAAGATGAATCTATGGATGGCTTTTTCATAAATTTAGTCTCCCAAGCCCAAAAAAAGTGCAAAACAATACAGGGGATAACTCTTCTAATCATGCTTGATTAGAGTGTTCCTTTTTAATAAGTAGTCTCGCGAAGTCGAAAAAGAGATAAACTATCACTTAAAAGACGCCCTTTCAAAACTTTTAACAAGTGTGAAAGGAAGCAAGATCACTCAACAATATTTTCATGTTTAGAGAGTTTGGAAAGAAATTAAAGGAAACTCCAGGGGGTTCCTTTTTCGTATAACCTTTACGAGTCCGAAAAAGTGATAAAATTATACTCGGTCACATTCTCATGTATTTACGAGCACGAGAAAGAACAAGTACTAAGCTCATAATTGATTTCATTTTTACACAAGCTTGAAACAAAATTAAACTATTCTTGTAATTTCCCAACGTAACTTCCAAAGGTTTTGAGGGATACCCATGGATGGTTGTTACTCTGCCCCCAGCTTGAAAATCTAGCAACTTAACTCCATAATGATAATCAAAAGCTAGAGACATGTCCCCCCAAGATTTGTTTCATTCGTTGACGCTTATATTGTCACTGATTTCTATACCGGATGGAGGAAAAAGGTCAACTGACAAAGGTAGATGAAATGAAGGTTCAAATACGAGACCTAATGAAAGACTCGACTCAACATCTACGAGATATAGCTAAAGAATTGACTTGATATCTACGAGATCTAGTGAAAAGACCCGAATTGATAGGAGAGGTGAATTTTTTATTTTTTAACAAGCTTGACGCATGAAAAGAACTATGCTCCTAGCTTCTATTTCATTTTTTAACAAGCTTTCCATAGAGAAGAAAAACTATGCTCAAGACCTTTGCTTCATTTTTTAACGAGCTTTCCCCAGAGAAGAAAACCTATGCTCAAGACCTCTCCTTGATCATGGCTTCCAAGAGAACAATTATTTGGAAGGAATACATGTCAAGGGACAAACGTCAACCATAGACTCCAGGAGATATTTGTTATATGGAAGAAAAACACTCTAGAAGGAATACATGTCGACGACCTCGATAAGGGTAGGGAGATATGGCTCTAATAGCCCTATCTAAGAGATTACCATGTCAACTGCCGGATATAACTCAGGAGAAGGGATAGATTCCCTCTCGTGTGGGGTTGAATGCATGGGGAAGGTTGTTATATAATTGACCTGCGGCGGGGCGGACATCGCTGACATGTATGGACCATTTAGAGAAGGCAGATGGTTGACCATCAGATGAGGTTAAATGAATGAAATTTGGTCGATTGTTACTATTTTTCTATTGTGAGGGAAACATATTACTCGTAAGAGAGTGGACACAAAATCTCTCATAACGTAGACATAGTCTCCCCCGTGTAGTAGGTTAAATTCCAAGGGGTCGTGAACTACCATCACATTGACATAGACCATTTTTCCTTGCAAAGTAACTGGAAACTAAGGAAGGATCCCTAAAGGTTGAATAAATCTTCTATCAAAGGTCAACAGATTCTGAGTCACAAACGCAAGTGTTATAGAAAGATTTGCCTCATCCCATGCAATCTTGCACATAAGGCCTTTTTCCATTTCCCTCTGCAGACTTGTAATCCCTTTTTGCAAATCCCAGAGCTACAAATACAATTTTTCCACATATACTCACCTTGCCTACTATACAACATGCGTATACGCAGGTTGCACCACTACAACCTGTGTACATCGGGAAATGTGCCCAAAAATGAAAAATGGTGTCGAGTTTCCATGTCACGTCACGAGATCAATGATCCTTGGCCTTCCATATACTGGAAACGTTCTGAATCAGCCCTTCATTTCTATTTGAAGTCTATAAATGGGCCAAATCTGAGCTATGGAAAGAGAGAGAAATAATTCAACTTTGAGAGAAAAGTTACTCAGGAGGAATTATTCACTTCACACTGAGTCTGCATCCCTTTATCCTTTAATTCTGAACACATTGTTCATCCCCCAAGCTCTTCCCTTATTGATTGAGAACTCCATTGTCTCTTTTACATGAGATCGCCTTTGGTGGAGGATTGCAGTGGTGGAGACCCAGCTGGAAGGAACTTAGTTTCTCGGTTCCGAACCGTGCCGACACAGAAGTTTGTAACTTATTCACTTTTGCTGATTATATCTTAATAGAAATACTCTTTTCTCGTCCAATTGATATCTTGCAAATATTTGAATTATTATTCCATGGGAATATTTTTTATGAATGCTGATGGATTATGCTATTGAATGTGCTAACATCATATATTATCACCATATGCATGCGTTGCTTGGTTGTTGAGGACTAGTTGCAGGTATATTGATTTGGGTCAAGTGCTCAACGATGGACTTCATCGAACGTCTAGATGAGGTAGGCCTTTTATTTTGTCCTACTATCATATTTGTTTATATAACATACTTGATAATAGATTTGATTTTTGCAGTCATTTCCATTTGTTGTAGTTTACCCCTAGCCATAGAGAGATTTTCCTCGTAACAAAATTGGCAACCATACTGGGGATTGAATATTCTTTTTGGGGTTTGGAGTATTTTTCTCCTTAGAATGGTATCGTTCATATTGAGTTTCTTGTCGCATGATTGCTTGATAGCCTCTGTTCACTCTAGGTCTGAGTCTTTCAACCTTCTCCTTAGCCTAGCTATGTTTTGACACATATACGTGGGTTTTTGCTAGAAACTCGCGTACATATGCATGCTATTCTTCTACAAGCTGCGTACATACACGCTTTTCCCTTGAACAATCACGTACATCAACCTTTGTTGCTTGATTGATGGGTTTGGTGGTTTCTTACTAGGTTTTGATGATTGTTGAGTCTTCTTGGGTTTCTGTAGTGACTGTTAAGTGTTTGTGGAATGACAAGAAACATGTCTTTGGTTGAATTTTTAGGCAGTGCCTTTCTCATCATATTTTTATTTTGATTGTCCTTGTACATTGGGCTCGGTGTTTTTCTCCTTGATATTCTACTTGGGTTGTCTCTGTCTATACACAGTAGAGTCTTTATATCAAGCTGCTATTCAGTCCTTGCATTTTCATTTTTCTTATATTGAAAATACAAAAAATATTAGGCATTTTACATTGATTGGAATTTTGATCTCTTGAGTCTTTGTCATTTATCTTAGTGCATGTAAAGAAAGATTGCATTTTTATTTAGAATTGCAGAATTGAATTGAAAATTGCATTTTTAGGGAGAATATCATTTATTGAAAATTGAAGTTAGGACTTTGCATTGTATTCATATTCATTTACTTTATTTTCCGAGTCATAACATCACTAGTTTCATGACCGCACCTTTTAAGTCAGCGAGGCCATTAAAATTAACGCTATAATTTAAAATTGATTAGTAACAATTTTATTTTCTAGGGTACACAAACTAGCTTAGGATTTAGTGCCTTGGAATAAGATTTTGTGAGTAAACTTCTCCAAGGCTATTAAATCAACATATCTGTCTAACTAAGGGAGTGGAGAAATCCATTGTATAATCGGTAATATCAGGAGGCTCCCCTTACACTGGAGTTAAGCACGAGGTCGCATGAGGTCGGTTGAAGGGATATCCCCCCGATACCTTCTTAGTGTTAGAGATATTTCTGGGGATATATTCATATCTGGGGATCTTTCTAGTGCCCTTACCTCAGTGAGAGGTAGTGATTTCAAGGTTTCAGGATTTGCTACCTTGTCCATATAGTGGACCTGACTTACGACCGTTCTCCTGTGCATCGATTATACTGTGGTTGATTAGTTGCTTGACTTAGGTACCACATAGGTTACTTACAGGGGTTATTCTACAAGTACCTTGGGTCAGATAAGGGTCAGACAACACACAATCTTTATGGAGGATTGCCTCTCCAGGGGGATTTGATCGATTGGTTGTTAATCCCACGAGAGCCCTTATAACTAATTCCGATACCTCCGATATTTAGCAGGGAGTCTCAGGCCCCTCTTGGGTGAGGCATACCTACTTTAGGGAGGGAGGCCCCTTTTATCCACTTTATCCTGTTTGTGTGCATATTGGTCGTTTGATTATTTTTGGTGCGCTCTTTGATTATTATTTGAACTTAGGATTTCATACTGAGTTCTCATTGTCATGGATAATGGATTTCCTATGACTCCCCCCTTTATCTCTACCCCCCCATGATGTTCACTCATTTCATGGGGATGAATTTGTCCTCTTTTCCTAATGGTATGAAGAATCATGACACTCAGTCCATGCCTTGGGTCTCTAATCATTTTCCTATTGATATGCCAAACGTGCCTTCACCCTTTCCATCCTCTGCCTGGCTCACTTATATGAATCCTAGTTTTGGTTCCAGGGGAACCATGGCCCCGTCGTCTATGTCTTCATTCGATAGGAGTCATGCCCCTCATCCAACTCTCACTATGGGAGGTTAGAACCTCCCCACCTACAGATCCAGTCCTAACCATGTTTTTTCAGGAGCTAGTACTCAGATGGGTGGTTATTCTACTTATTACACCCCAACCATGTATTTTTCATCTGCCATGCCAGTTCCTACAAACACTTTTCCCATGGAGGGTCCGCATATATCCTTGGGTCTTTCATATAAGGGGAATCAATTTTACGGTTCATGATACTTTCTTCACGGAACCCCTTCACATGGGGGAAACATATATCCTCACTTGAATAATCCTTATCATACTTACATCTCTTCACAGACTTCAATGATGATGCACGTACAAACCTATATAGATCAATTAAGCACAGGATACTACCTTTCCGGACAGGGACATGGTGTAAACTAGGACCCTTCCTGGCCTACTATTTTTCAAAACCAATATTTCTCGGGACCTTGGTCTCAAATGCCAAAACTCACCACCACCACTAGTCCAGTCACTGCCATTCATACTAGAGCTCCATCACCAACCACTGCTATTCATGTTGGAAATTGGTTGACGACCTCTGCAAGTCATGTTGAATACCCACAACTAGCTGCTACTAGTCATGTTGGGGGAATCACTCTAGTCACCACGATTCATATCGATGTCACATATCCAACTTATGTACATTATGTGGGAGACGACTTTCTCACCTTTTCCAATCATGATGAGAGCATGTCACGAGCCGTTGTAAATGACACTAGGGGCATTCATACGATTGAGAAGCCTAGACGTCTCAGACGTAAGCCTAAATTCTTTTGCAAGACTTGTGAAGGAAATCACCTTACTCATTTGTGTCCTGCTATTGCTGGGATACTAGAAGCGTGGTTCTCACCTGAGGGCCCTTCGGGTTCTGAGACATATGCGGTTTCCCCACACCCTGTTTCTCCTTTTATTGACATGACAGTCATTCCGATGTAATCCTCTCCTAACCACACCCCCGTTGTCGAGGGTGATGTGTCTCCTGTCCCTGTTATCACACATCCTATTCAACTCGGAGTTGAAGAAGTGTGTGCACCAGTGCAACCTCTGGTCAATCCAACTCTCCTTTTAGAGGGTGATTCATCCTTCAACCATGTCATTAACAATTCTGATACTGCACATTCTAAACAAGAGAGAGTTTTACTCTCCCCGAGTACTCTCCCTCCAAGTCCTGGATAAGTTCCCTCTTATTGGGATGGTCTTGTTGGGTATCCAATGCCTCCTCCTATGTCCTTTCAAGTAAGAGACATTATCCGATATATCATGGTTAAGGTAGCCTCCACTAGAACTTTATCCTCCTCAAATTGGATATATTTGGGTTTCCCCAAGCTTGTGTTAGCTATTCGTAAAATATTGACATTCCACAGAAGTCCACCACGGGAGCCTTGGCCTCCTCCGTGACATGCTGCCTAGAAACTCCCGAGCGAGTCTGATTTAATCTCTTTTCCGACTCGTCTAAAAAGTGAAATTTTTTTTGAGTGAATTTGTCCCTTTCACACTCATTAAGTTGGACTTGAAAGGTCGTGAGTCTTAGTTAAGCTCACTTCCGACTTGTTTTCAAAAAGCAAAAACATTGCCGAGTGAACTTGTCTGTTTCACACTCGTAAATTGGATTTGAAAGGACGTCTATTTGGTGCAAGTTTATCCCTTTTCCAAACCAAGTAGACTAATATTATGAAAAAGGACATTTTTTGGCGTTAATTTGTGATTGCATCTCATGCCCTTGCTTGCAGTATTGAGCCTATTTCCGGTTCTCGCTTTGCATTATAAACTGTTTGCCTCAACAATTTTGCATGCTCAACCAAACAGAGCCTTGTTTATATCCTTTGCAACTTGACACTCTATACCCAGGAGGGAACATTCCCCCTAGTGTCCATGTCCCACATGCACCTCCTTGCATTGAGCATAGGTATGTTCCACTGCTGGAACTAGTTTTACTTACTTGAGACACTTGTTTCCTCCTCTGTATGATAGCATTCATTTGACTATAAAAAAACAAAAAAAAGACGGGCGGGAAGGGAGTATTATCTTATATTGGAAGCAATCGTGTCACCTTTGAATAGAGCACAAATTTATTGAGTCCACTTGTCATCATAATTTTGGGTTTAGAATGGCCTTAGGAAGTTAATCTCATTACAAAGAGTTTACTCACCTGACTGCTTACTCTTCCAATACCTATGGAGAGTTTGATTGATGCCTCCTGCATCTCATGGTGTCATCATTGAGTCTATGCTACTAGAGTCTTCCATATGTTTCATGCTCTTGTTCAAAGGATCTCTATCAACCTATGTCGATCATTTCTCAGAACTCTTGACTTTCCATGTTGGCCATACCCTTAGTCTCAGAATCACATGAAGTTGTAGTCCTATTATGCACCCTAGTCCTACTTTCCTCATTGGTAGGTAACCTTGAACCTAATAATCGACATTTCATCATTGGTCATTGACTGGGTAGTTTACCTTGTTTTCAACAACAACACATATATTTACACATTGTGATTCATGTAGTGACTTGGATTCCATTATCCTTATTGGTGGTTTCCTCACCTTTGTCAACAATTTTCCTCATTAACTTCTATTAAGAGGGTCTTTTTCATGTACCAATTTCAGTTGGAACACACTAAAGATGCACAGGGTCGTGGGTTCGTGAACATGTTCTTTGTCCGATTTCCTCCAAATAATCAAGCTCCTGCTTTGTACCTCATGCTAAATTATGAGAGATGCCTTAATTCACTCCTTTCAGCGGGTCTCCTTCCATCAAATTAAACTCATCTATTATGGAAACAAGACCTAGAGTTCTATGAGTACCTATAGGCTTGCAGTCATTAGTGGCAGGTTCTCTCACCATCGACAGTTGGGAAGACATCAATGTCTCCTGATCGATGGATTATTCAAGTGTTTGACCCTGACTCTTTTATTCACACTTGAAAGAATGTACTTGGTGCCTTGATACCTACTTTCATTATCGATAGGTTGTCTCGCATTTGTTAACGATATACCTCAATGACCGGTAATCAAACGATGTCTCATTGTGTTCGACCTCAACTCCTTTATTCACACGATGTAGAATTGCACCTTTGGCAGATTGTGTAGAAGACTTGAAGACATCAATATGTAGCGACAACTTTCCTGAGCTGTTGCCACCTTTTTCATTGGACCAGTACTTTTGTGACTTAAGTGATCATGGGAGATCAGATTGTACTCCATTGTATATGGATATCTTCAAATTGATTTTGAGACTGGTTTTATTGGGTCTTGTTTGTGAATATGACAACCTTTGGCATGTAACCGCATTTGTATTCACCTATTCATGACCATGGACAGTTGTTTGGTATATTTTCACATGGATCTGCAGTGTAATTCAAATTGGCATCCATGTATGCAAAGTCAATACAAATTGTAATGAGAAACTAGTTCTTCCAGCTGGGTCCCCATTACTCCACTTATGGGTTTTTTATAATGTATTTCGGCCATCACATATACTCCTCTGACCTCACACATTACAGGGCATCTGTTATAGAAAGATTTGCCTCACCCCATGCAATCTTGCACATAAGGCCTTTTTCTATTTCCCAATGTAGACTTGTAATCCCTTTTTGCAAATCCCAGAGCTAAAAATATAATTTTCCACATATACACACCTTTCATACTATAAAACATGCATATACATAGGTTGCACCACTACAACCCGTGTACATCGATAAATGTGCCCAAAAATGAAAAATGGTGTCGGGTTTCCATGTCATGTCATGAGATCAATGATCCTCGACCTTCCATATATTGGAAATGTTTTGACTTGACCCTTCAGATCCACTTGAAGGCTATAAAAGGGCCAAATCCGAGCTATGTAAAGAGAGAGAAAGAATTCAACTTTGAGAGAAAAGTTACTCTGGAGGAATTATTTACTTCACATTGAGTCTGCATCCATTTATCCTTTAAGTATGAACACATTGTTCATCTCCCAAGATCTTCCCTTATTGATTGAGAAATCCATTGTCTCTCTTACATGAGATCGCCTTTGGTGGATGATTGAAGTGGTGGAGGCCAAGATGGAAGGAACTTAGTTTCTCGGTTCCAAACCGTGCCGACACAGAAGTGTGTAACTTATTCACTTCTGCTGATTAATATTAATATAAATACTCTTTTCTCGTCCAATTGATATCTTGCAAATATTTGAATTATTATTCCACGGGCGTATTTGTTATGAATGTTGATGGATTATGATATTAAATGTGCTAACATCATATATTATCACCATATGCTTGCGTTTCTTGGTTGTCGAGGACTAGTTGCAGGTATATTGCTTTGGGTCAAGTGCTCAATGGTGGACTTCATCGAACATCTGGACGAGGTAGGCCTTTTATCTTGTCTTGCTATAATATTTGTTTATATAGCATACTTGAGAATATAGTTGATATCTGCAGTCATTTACATCTGTTGTAGTTTACCCCTAGCCATAGAGATATTTTCCTCATAACAACAAGCTTTGGGGAACCAAAATATTGCCAAGCATTCACATATAAGATGCTAACATAGGCACCTTCATCTATTATAGTGTTTGGAATATTCCTATCACAAACCTACACAATGATTTGGAAAGGCACGTAAGAAGGAAGATAGGGTTATGTCAAATGATTCCAATTAATAGAAATCATCTGATTGCTTGAAGGGGGTGCCATCGAGACGGGTGGAGTGCCCCCTTGTCTGGTTGAATCAATATTAACGAGGTAGACATGAGCGACATCCTCACTCTTTGAATGAGTGGGATCGACCGATGATGGAACCAGATCGACCACTTTGGTTGCAATCTTCAAGGGAGGAATGGGATTGATCGATGACGAAACTAGATCGATCACTTGGGTTTTGATTTTCAGATGAAGTGTGGGGATGATTGATGACAAAAATGGATCAACTACTTGGGTTAGTGGTTCAACCGAGGATGTAACCAGATTGAGCACCTGATCAACCAGACTGATCGGGGATGGAACCAGATTGACCAGTCCATCAACTAATGACAGTTTTGGAGAGATATTATGATAACAATTTGGAAGTTGAATCTTTTCAAAAAGATAAGAAGCCTCGTCCATACGAGGGAAAATGTGAGAGTAATGATCACCTTCGCATAACATACAAGGAAATTTGGCAGTTCTATTCTTCTTACCAACCTTAAAGTCACTAGTTGATGGGGTGTCACCAACATGTTCAACATGAGATGATGACGTGGAAGACCATATTTCTAAGACCTTGGGGAGACCAGGGAAATCCCTCAGAAAGTGGTCACCCTTACAAAGCTTGCAAGGGAATTTTTGTTTGGGATTCTTCATTTTAGACTTGTCGACTTTATCAACACTCCTAATACAATTAACAATAGTTGGTTTCTTAGATCCAACATGACCTGATGCAGTTGGAGGCTTGGTCTCTTTCTGATTCTTCCCCTTCCATTTCTTATTCTTCTTATCAACCTGGCTACTTGATTTAGAGATTTCACTAGGTGAAAAAGGAGAAAGAGACCTAACAAGTGAAGAAGGTGAAAGGTCAACATGAGGTTGATTTGTGGGTGGTGTGCTAACATATGAAGCATTGGGTGCATTCAAAGAACTAGGAAAAGTCGAGATCATTGGAGTGGGGAACAACCAAACCGGTAACCTAGTGGTGAATCCCAGAAGACTCAGTGTGGAAATGCACGGAGGACCAACATTTCCAAAAGAAGGAAATGCGAAAGGTTCCTTCAGAAAATGGGTTCCTTCATTGGTGCTCCTAGGAATTGATGTCATTAACACTAACTTGACCTAAGGTACACTAAGGAAAAAAAATAGCACAGACTACAAATATAAGAAGAAAACAATCAAACAAACCTTCCCACAATGAAACCACTAGTTGGTGATGAAATCTAACATCGTGAGATCAATATAGGAAGGGGATGGGATAGAGCAGGTGGATTAGTTATGTTGGCGACCTACTTAATGGACTTACACCTTGGTGCAAGTTCCCACATGGTTTTATCTGTGGGTGTACCCTCCAAGGAGCCCGAGTGAGTTTGAACAACGTCCATTCCAGGTACAAAAAAGAATCCCCTTCATTGTCACTTTGTGTATCAACCCTACAGATATAGGCCACTAAGGTTACCAAATCACAGTCAGCCTCTAGGTGAGTACAATCGCAGTAGGGAAGGAACGTATGGGAAAGATAACAAGTCCAAAATTCTTCAAGATAACTAAAGACAAGTGGACCTAAATACTACTGAGAACCTTGAACAGATTCAAGATTCACGAAGCTCCGAGACTAAATGAAACTAGTTATTTCTCAGGAAGAACCCCCATTATACGATCTTTCCGCTATGTGGGTTAAACTTCAGAGGGGAAATCTCCATTGCTCTCCTGCATGCGACCTCGTGTTTAACCCCTGTGTGAGAGGGGGATCCCGACTATGCTTATACGAACAATTGGATTTACCACTCCCTAGCACAAGATTCTATGATTTTCTGATGGATTTCGAAAGTTATCCTCACAACCTATTCCAAATTCCTACATTTTAAGCTAATGTAGGTTCTCTACCAGATAATATAAAAGTGTCTGATCAATTTGATAAGCACTTCATTTTAGGGATGTTGTTTACTCAAGGGTGAAAAAGTGAAACTTATGATGTTTTAGACTCGACTCCAAAAGAATGCAGAATAATGAGATGCAAATCTTTTTCTTCAATGAATCTTACATACGGGATGGAGAAGAGGTTCAACTTTCTTCAACAAAAACACCCAATTCCCAAATGCAATTTTCTAAATGAAATATACTACACTACCCAAAAGCAAGAGCACAATTATCTTCTTTATTTTATTTTAAAAGAAAGCAAATGCAAATCCCTTAATGCTTCATTACTTTCAATCAAAATGAAAGAGTCAGATGCAGATACAAAAGCCACGAAGAAAAAATGATTTCAAACAAAGCATGCACTCATAGGATAATGGGAACTAAAAGAAACAAATATGATAACTCACTCAATCAAGGACTCGACAATCGACAAGCATTCAAGGAATACAAGAAAGTTCAGAGAAGAATGAAAAAATTCAAAAGGAGAAAGAGAAATCACTCAAATGTCTTGAAAAAACAAGCAACAAGAAAGAACAATCTAAGCTAGGTTGTGGTAAGCATAAAGTCTCAAATCGTTCAAAGAGGAAATATTTGAAAAGTAACTTAATACCAACAAAACTTTGCATACCTTTTCAATCAATCAGATAACCAAAAACTTCACAAGACTCAAACCAAACAAGAAAAACAAGGTGAATCAATCTCACAATTTGGAAAAGGTTGCAAGCTCAAATAAGACAAGGAAATAAGTGATAGGAACCAAATCCTCAACCCAAACAAATTCACAAGAAAAAGTACAAACTCTGGGAAAAAGACCTCCAACAAAGGGCTGAGAAAAATAGGGCAAAATCCCCTAGATCTACCCAAAACTAGAGAGCAACGCTCCATAAAAAAAAGAGACAAAGCGCTATAGCGCACCCTAAGAGACCAAAGAGGAGCACTGATCAGATAACCAACACTCTGATAACCACTCTAGGGGATCACTATTCCTGTATATGCTTGCAAAAGAGCGTAAAAAAGAAAAAAATCAACAAAAACTGTCTTGGTAACTATAACTACTGCTTGATGAAGTAGAGGGAAGAGGGAAGGCTCATAAACAATCAATCAAACAAGATCAAACAAGGCAAAGGTTCAGATGATCCAAGGAAAGACAAGTCAATGTACCTCCCTAGTGGATTCACCAATTTCTATTACAGAATAATTCCCCTGTAGACAAGCGAATTTTCCCTTGGACTATAGACCCCTAATACCAATACAAAAAAACACAAGTGGACACTAACATCCCTTTGAATCTTGTTTAACCAATCAAAAATATAGAGAAGGAGAAATAGTGTGATGCACCTTGTTTCGAAGTTTTTCCTCACTGCTTCCAATTCGAGCTTGACATCCAAACTCCTTTGCACAACTTGATACCTACATTGCAATGGAAAACAAAGAGAAACACATAACTCCTACTCTACAAGATTAGATCAAACAAATTCATCTACAAAGATCGAAAGAACAATAGACAAGCACATGCAAGAATACAAAATCTTGAAGGGAATAGTCCAAGTATATTCAAATGAGAATCCAAAGAGAATACTTACAAAGATGGATGATGATGAAGCAATCCTCCAAGCTCTTCTCATCTAGCCCTTGCACGATGCTCTCAAGATCATAAGTGTGATATCTAAAAGCTTCTCCTTTCTCCTTGGAATGACCTCCTTTTATAGGCTTGGGAGGCTCAACCACCATGAGTATATTTGGGGATTATTTGAGGATATGAATCCTTTACGTTAGGATCTAATCCTAGGATATTTCCATAGGATAACATTTGATCCAACCCAACCTCATCTCCAAGAGTTTGCCTTCATTAAAAGGCAGGATTCTCCAAATTTTCCTCTAACCAAAATCATCGTTCCCCTATAGTTAGAGACAAAGCATTGCTACTAGATCATCTCTCTCTACAAAAGGTAAAGGGGGATTTGATCTATGGGGTAGTGCTCCCCCAACATGGCCATGGGGGCGCTAACCTTCAAAAATACCCAAAAAATGGTCGATTTTTCAAGTAAAAAGTGTGTTTTTGGCCTTGAAATGATGGGTTTCTTCCTCCAATATGACTTAGGGATCATGGAAAATTCTCTTTGATGGTTTCAAGGGGTTAAAACACATATAAACACATATAAAAGTGCATGTGACACTTGGTAAGGTGCATAGAACACTTGATGACACTTGCGACACTTAACAAGGTGCATACGACACTTTTACGACACTTGCGACACTTAGGGTGAGATACTTAAGTGTGGTATTTTGAGGTATAACAACAAGTTGTCCACATCTTTTCTAACATCAAAAACCAGGTTGTGTAATATCACCACTGAGTTGTGAAATATTGAGCATGAAGCACAATCAGAGCATGAATGAAGCTCGCTCGGAGGCTCTTTCAAGTGAGCGTGGTTTCCTCCAAAGGTGGAAAGGGGATAGAGGGTGGTGGCAATGAGATGGAGGGTGGTGGAAAGGAGATGGAGGGTAGTGGCAAGGAGATGGAGGGTAGTGGCAAGGAGATAGAATTCTCAGGTGAGTTCGCTAGGTGGACCGTGGCTGGCTGTGAAGAAGAGACCAAATCCTGGATTGGGATAGGAGTGAAGCCCAAAGAATTTCCATGGAGGTCAAACCACTCCACATGACAAGCCCAAGGCAAATACAGAGGCAGAAGGAAACTCTGACCTAGAGAGGACTGGGTGGAGGAGGAAGGAGAGGATCTAGACGAAAGAGCAAGAAAAAGTAGGGGATGGCTGGCCATACTCACTTTGTTCTGATATTAGACATGGCCTTGTTTTGGCTTCCTGCAAAGTCAAGGCATATCCAATAGGAAGAAAGAGCAAGACAACGTAACAGGGGTTGGCTAGGTAGAGAGAAATAATGAATGAGTAGAGAGAAACTAGACGAGCCACTAGTGGGGGGTGAAGACCAGAGAGGGATGAAAACTAAAGGGTTGTTCAACAGGAAGATAAGAGGCACGATGTCCATATAAGGAGCAGAAACATAATAATAAAACTAGAATGGATGGTCACACGCGAGCATAGGTGACAACCAGTGTCATTCCTCCATCGCCCAGACGAAAATATAGAGGAGGGCACACTGGAGAATTTAGTTGAGGGCTTGAAGAAATGAATGTTGTAATCACTCATCGAGGGTAATAAAATTTGAGGGGAGTTGCATGTTTCGATCACCTAGCCTGCGCAGGTTTGGAAGGAACCAACCTCTCCAATGGACGCATGGGACCTGCTGACACCCCATCTGGGATACATGCTCCTCAAATTATTTAAATTGCATTGAAACATTATATAAGACCAACCTAATTTAAGAGGTAATGGAGACTTGCAAGCATCCACTTTCATTTACATTTAAATACACCCATACTCTCATCACCTACAATTTTTTTAAGTAGACTTGTCCAATATAAATGACATGAATCAACATTTTCTACTTACATACTTATGGATGAAACAAACATTGTTTCAAATTTGATAATTTTGAACATTGCCATCAATTGTCACTTTCAAACTAGGAGAATGGGTTGGGCATTCAAAGTGTTTGAAGGAATGGAAGAACATGGATATGTTACAAGTGTCATAACCTTAAATACCCTCATCAAAGGGATTCAAAAGAATGGTAGGATGGAGGACATTGTTAAGGGCTTCCTCATTCATCATAGTATATCCATACTTCATGTTTTAGGCTATTTGGATTGACAATTGAACCTAATTGTTTTTGAGTAATGGAAATGAGAAAGAGAATAATGATTTCTATATAGAATGAAAACAAATGTATAATATTCATGTTCAATCCATATCAATTTGCATGAAATGTGATTTCTAGGCTTGCACTCCTGTACAAATATATGTATGTGAGGCCAAAGAGTTTGTCAAGATTCATAATAATTCTAAAAACATTAATAATGATGATAAACAATAACCTACCAAACCTATCCCAATATCCACACCAACTCATGTTGGCTTCAAATTATGATAACCTAAGTTCATGGAAAGGATGTTGAATTCTCATATGTTTGATGACTGATTTAAATGACTGCCAAGTGGATGGATTTGTAGTTTTCTATTGGGAGACAAAAAAAATATGAATAGGGGGCTCGCATAAATTCCCCTTCAAATAAATGTGTTTAAACCCCACCCACAAATTCGCTCATAACAAGTGAATAACTAGTTATCTACATGATTGTCAACTAAAGAAAAAGAAACCGAACACTTGACGTTTGACATGATGTCAACTAAGGAAAGTGAAACCCAGGAAAATGAAACCGAACGCTTGACCTTTGACATGATTTCAACTAAGGAAAATGAAACCCAACGCTTGATCTTTGACATGATGTAAAAAATGATACAATTTTTTTCATTGAGCAGTCCATTAGTCTTCCTAAATTAGGTGGCTCAGAGTCTTACTTCCACTAGACCCTCCAACTGTCTATGTCACAAAACACTGCCACACATCTACTTCTGTTCTGTCAATCTGAGATACTCCGAAACAATCCTCACTGTTGATATTCTTTAACCTTTCCAATGCCTCTTTACAGATCCATAGTCGATCTGTTACCTTGATTAATCCTTTCCATTGATTGGGTTCTCATTCTCCACCATAGATATTTCCTTCTCGATCAATCCACACCTTTCATCGGTCTAATTTCATCAGGGTTCTCCTCCACTTGCGTGCTTCGACGACCTATACTCTGATAGTCATCGGAGTATCTACTTCTCCGGAGTATCAGATTCTGATCAAAGATTTAACTTCCACCGTCAATCTGGGTGAACTTACGCTATAGATCTGATCTCAGTCGACCATCCTTCAATACGTAAAATTAACCTTGCACGAGTTAGAGAATAATTAGACACAATCTAGATTTCAATAACCAACCCATCGTCTACAAGCTTGATTCATAGGATCAATGTTGATACTGTCGTGATCAACAATTTATCACAATCCTTACGTGTGCCTCCCACTTGAAACACACACACAATTTAGAAAGGGAATTCTTCAATGTTCAATCATTAGAATCTTTGACACTCAATTTTGTAGAGATTTAAATATGCACAACCATAACAGAGGGTTTCGAATAGATAATTCCATCAACCCTTGAAATAGAGTGATTTCACTCTTTAATTATACACATACTGTACATAGGTTTTACATAAGGCCTCTCTCCTCTAATGGCCTTTCAAAATCTCACTCTCTGGCCTAATTTCCACGTTGGATGGCCAACTCCTCAATTCCCTTTAGGCTTACATATTTAACACAAAGACTCTGAAACCATAATCTGTTTCAGATCCACAAAATCCTTATTCACAATTCTTAGGATCTTCTAGATCCACCATATCCTCTAGAGATCTACACGATCTTTAAAATCTCTCTAAATTCCACAAACTCTTGAAATCTGCTAGCAAAGGCAGATTCAAATACATACCAAATTCAACAAACTTTTTCTTTCACAATATTTCTATAATTAAATAAAAACATAAAAAATTACAAGTAATTAAAAATTAGAAAACCCACTCGCTTAGTAAAACAAAGACCCTTTAGGCCTAGTCAAATGTAAATGTGATTGACTTTAGAGGCAAAATGCTCCTGCATCAACATCTCACATAATAGTTTATTTTTGAAGTGAAACTTCAAAGTCTTTTTTTATTTTTGAAGTGGAACTTCAAAACATTTTTTCCATGGGGAACTTTTTAATACTTTCAAATATAAAATAATTATGGAATTTATCTCCCATATCTATATAATTTTTACGATTATTTTTTAAAAAATCTTTGGTTGTAACAAGATATATAAGCTTATGTTTTAAAAATGTCGATAGGGTTATGTTGATTCCCAATCCTCTCTTATTAGGTGGAAACATACAATAAATTGTACAACCACTATTTTACTATCACATTATTTCCATGTCTTATTTTTGGACTCTTTGAGACAAGATTAAGAATACCTTTTAGTAAATGATTTGAGCATAAACACAATTTATACTTCTTTCTTCTCAAATGATTTAAATATATATATTTTTTAAAGGATTTGTTTTATTCGTGATAGTGATTTGAGGAGGACATTGAAATCACTAAAGATTCCAATCACGGCTTCAACATATATTTTAGTTCTTTATTTTATATTTTAATCACTGTACAAGTGAAAACAAATCATTAGAGAGTGGAAGAAGTGATTTTTAAACAATGAAGATTTTTCATACCTAATGGAAATTCAACATTGTGTTGATTAATTGGGTTGGTTGTCATTGATGTCAACCCTTGAAGAAATTCCGGTAACACAAAGGTTTGGGTAATGGACCCAAGTTTGGTTGATGGATAATGGTATGAGTTTTGATATATTTGCAGGCAAGACTATTCTAGATGGGTAGTACATGTCATGCCATTTCCGGTGGTATGTGGAACATCACATAACTCCTCACGGTTAGAGAGTTATGGCCATGTGAAGTTGGAGAACCCTCATGAGTCATCTAGAAGCCTCAAAAGGTCAAAGTAGTCAAAGTGGTTGCAAATAAGAAATTATTTAAATAATAAAGTGAAGTGATGAGTGTACTATAAGTCAAAGTGGATGCAAAATAAATTATTTAAATAATAAAGTTAATGGAGAACTTACTAATTGTGAAAAGTGGTTAAGTTAAGTGGACAAGTGGTTAGAAGTGACAGCCCTAAAATAAGGAAAGCGGGTTAAGATGAGTAGAAAGTAAAATTATTTAAATAATAAAGTTAATGTAGAACTTACTAATTGTGGAAAGTGGTTAAGTTAAGTGGACAAGTGATTAGAAGTGGGTTAGCCCTAAAATAAGGAAAGTGGGTTAAGATGATTAGAAGGTAACCCCTTGAGGAAGCTACATGAAAGTATAGATAAGAGGCAAGGGTGTCTAATTCAAATACAATTGAGCATATTGAATATCTACAAGTGAATGAGGTAACCAAAGGAGATCTAAGGTGAATTTTAGTGGGAAGGTGAAGTAAAGAAGGTAAAAGTTCAAGGGAGGATAAATTCTTTCGATCATGCTTTCTAAGGTATGTTATTTACAGGTCATCTCACAATTTTCGCAATAACCTTTTTTCTAGAATGATTCAAAAAATGAAATCTAGAGACCATTTAGAAAACATCTCCGAGTAATTTTGAAACTAGTCTAAAACATGTGTTTCGAATAAAAACATCATAACTTCTTCATAATAGATCCAAATTAAGTAAGACCAAATGTATTGGTTAGAGTACAATTTGTATTATGTTGTATACCATTTTCAGATCTATACAAAAAATATTATGTGCGGGGCATTCTCTACAAGTGCAATCTCTAGAATAAGCCCTAATTTAGCAAGGTATGCCATTTTTGCTATAACTCCTTTTTTGGGAGGTTCCAAGAAGTAAAACCTGGAGAAATTGCAGAAAAGACACTAAAGAACATTGTGTATTATTTTTATACCTTTATTCATTATAGGTACATAGTTATGATTATTGCAAGTTAGGGTTGTTGACTAATCCAAAACTAGTCATGTGAGACTAAAGTAAAATTTGATGAAAATGTTAGTCTCTTGTTAAGGAAGGTTTTTCGGTATGTGATCATATACAACAGGTATTTTACAGAGTTACAAATCATATTTGGATGATGAAATTTATGAGGGCTTGTTGTTGAGGTTGAGGTACAGGTTGATGCATGGTTCAGGTTATTGGTACAGGTTGTTTGGTGCAGGTTGATTGGTACATGTTGATAGTGATAGGTTGACAGTGGGAGTGGTTGATTTAGTGACAATGACATATTGTCTACATTTGGCATTTATATTTCAGGGCAGTTGGAAGGGGAAATGATAGGTGGTTGTAGCCACCTTCCGATTGTAGCCGGAGAACATAGGGGGTTGTAGCCTCATTCTTGTTGTAGCCAGAGAATTGAGGAGTTGGAGCTTCCCTTAGGTTGTAGCCTGCGAAACTAGGGGGTTAGAACCTCCTTCTAGTTGAAGCTGGAAAACAAAGGAATCTGGTGCTTCCAATGAATTCAATTCTTAAAGACATATAAGAAAAATCATTCTGTGGTTTTGTCTCGCTTTGGGTTTCCACATAAAAGCACTGGTGTACTGTGTATGTGTATGATTGCTCTTTTGTTCATTTTTTATTTACTCTGCAACTACTGGATGATAATGCTACATTGATATAGCACTTGAATTTTATGGTTAAAAAGGATTAGATTGCTCTATTACTGGTTCACCCCCCTCTCAGTAATACAACAATTGGTATCAGAGCCAGTTCCTTTAGGAATCCGTTTAACCACTGAAAGGTAGATCATGGAGAGAAACAACTTGTATAAAAATGGAATACCACAGTTTTATGGACATAAGTATGCATTCTGGAGTATAAGGATGAAAAAATATATACAGGCACATGGATTTTAAATTTGACAATCTGTAGTATATGGATACAAAGAACCAACAGTTCCGCCAATAAGTGAAAGAGAAATAAAATTTGGTCAAAATAATTCCAAAGGCACAAATTCACTTTTGAATGGTCTTGGTGAATTGGTATACACCAAAGTTATACATTGTAAATCCGCTAAAAATATTTGGGAAAAAGTTCAAAATATTTATGAAGGAGATTCAAAAGCCAAGCAACAAAGCTTTAAACTTATAGAGGCCAGTTCAAACAACTAACGATGAAGGAAGATGAGAATATTGCATCTTACTTCTTACGAGTCGATGAAATAGTAAATGAAATCATAGGATTGGGAGAAGAAATTAAAGAATATGTAATTTTTCAAAAGGTACTAAGATCTCTTCCTATGAGATTTGATCCTAAGATATCAACATTAGAATAAAGAGAAAATCCAAACTCAATAAGCATGGACGAACTACATGGAATCTTCATAGCATATGAAATGAGAATTGAACATGAAAATCCAGATATAAAAGAAGAAACATTCAAAGCATCCAAAAGGTCAAAGCAAAAGGGAAAAAATAAATAAAAAGAACATAACAACAATAGTGACATCTCAAAAGATGATGAATAAGAAACCAACTTTGTCAGAAGATTGAACAAGGGAATCGATGATGGATATAAAGGTAAGATTCCATTGATTTGTTTTGATTGTGATGGTAATGGTCATTTTGCTAACAAATGTCCTCATAAGAAAAATAAGAGGAATGATGAAGATTACTCAAATAGAAAAATAACATATAAAGGCAAAAAAACCCAAAAAGAAAGCTTTCAATAAAAACTTATGCACCAAAGAAGACATCTCCTCATCAAATGAAGAAGAAGTCAGTGACAGTGAGACAAAATTAGTTCTATTCATGGAAATAGAAGACTCTGATAAACAAGACACCGAAGAATAATACGAAGAGGCAAAGTTTGACTACTAAGAAGAATTGTTAAGTGCCATAGAAGTTATAAGAAGAGAAAAGAATAAAAACAAGAAGCTACACGCAGAACTAGACAAGAAAGAAGACACTCAGGAACTAGAACAAATGACCATAAAATTAAAGGTTCAAATAGAAGAAGACAAAATAATTGAAGAAGCACTCAAAGAACAGTTAGAAGAAAGAGATAGGATTATTGGAAATTTGGAAGCAAAGATTGTCACATTGAGAAAGATTTTCAAAAGAAAAATATGTAGAACAACTCAAAAGTTTTGGATGATATTATCAACAGTCAAAAGCCTCATCATGACAAGTTCGGACTTGGATACAATCAGAGAGAAAATGGATCAAGCTCCAAAACAAAATAAAAATAAGCATATCCAAAAATATATGCAGAGACAATCAAAGCAGATAGGAAGACCTACAAGGAAGATTATAGGGACACTCCTCCACCGAGAAGATTCAGATTTCAGAATCAACGACTGACAGAAACAAATAGGCCTCAATAATAAGAAGTATTCATAAGAGTAACTCCTTTCAAAAGATATTCAACTCCCAGGTATAAAACTATATTTTTTGGTTTATGTTATGCATGCAATAATTTTGGACATAAAGCTGTGAATTGCAGAGCTAACAACAAAAAAACAAATAAATTTGAAAGTCATACACAAAAGGGTTATCCAAGAAGGCCTAGTGAAACATAGAGAAGAAGCTACAAAATGTTTGAATCATTGATCACTGAAGTCGAATGCTACAAGTGTAACAAATTTGGACACATGGCTAAAGATTATAGAATGACAATCCCTCTTAGAAAACCATAACAGAACAACAACAATCACATACATGAACCTCATAAGAGAACATGGATAAGAAAACACAATTGGTATAGAAATGAAGAATGCACACTTGCTCTATAAGCTAAGCATAAGAAACATGGTTGGTATGTTGACATTGGTTGTTCAAAACACATGACATGTGATAAGGACATGTTTATTACATTAAGAAAGGAAATATATGGATCAGTCTCCTTTGGAAATGATGATTCAACTAAAATCATTGGAAAAGGCACAATCATAATTGGAAACAAGAATACCAAGGCATAAAATGTTATACTAGTAGAAGATATGAAACATAACATTCCAAGTGTAAGTCAAATGTATGACCAAGGTCATAAAATTACTTTCGATTCACATAAGTGTGAGATAAGAAAAGAAGGTCCAGGAAAATTAATTGCAACAACTGCAAGAACTTCAAGAAACATATATGTATTAAGTGAAATTGGAAATGAAAAGTATTGTCTAGGAAAGGAAGACGAAGGATGGCTATGGCACAAAATAATGGGTCACATAAACTTTGATAACCTTGTCAAAGTCAGCAAAAAGGAAACAGTTAGAGAAATTCCCCAGATCACGAAACCAATCAACACTTTATGCAAGCATTGTCAACAAGGAAAGAAAATAAAGACCAGGTTCAAATCAAAGAAATATTCAACAACAAGACCACTAGAAATTGTGCATACTAATCTAGTGGGACCAAATACAACCAAGGGTTTAAAAGGTGAGAAATAATTTATGTTATTAGTTGATGATTATACAAAAATGACTGCAGTTTTCTTTCTCAGGAATAAGTCAAAATATTTTGAAAACTTCAAGTTCTACAAGGAAATGGTTGAAAATTAAATGGACTCAAAAATAAAATGTTTGAGATCTGATAATGGAGGAGAGTTCACTTCAAAGGAATTTATGGAATTCTGTAGCAAGCATGGAATAAAAATGAAATTATTCATTGCTAGGATACCTCACCATAATAAAGTTGTTGAAAGGAAGAACACGACAATACATGAAATGACTTGAACAATGTTAATGGATTCCAAATTGACAGATATTTTTTGCACACATGCAGTGCATACAAAAGTTCACATTTAAAATAGAGTAATACTAAAAAACAACAATGAAAAACCTCCCTACGAGTTATGGAAAGGAATACCAACAAATGTGAAGCACTTCAGAGTATTTGGAAGCAAATGCTACATCAAAAGAGAAGATGGCAAAATGGGAAAGTTTGACTCTCGTATGGACAAATGAGTACTTGTTGGTTATTCAAGTACAAGGAAAGCATACAAGTGTTACAATCTGAGGTTGAACAAATTTGTGGAAAGCATCAATGTAACAATCGATGAAACAGGTGGACACGAATTAAAGAAAGAATAAAATGAATCCATGGAACAAATTTACGAAGAAGAAGCAGAAGATGAAGAAGAAGTAGAAGGGGAAGATGAAGAAGATCAGACAGAAGTAGAAGAGAAAGTTCATCAAGTGCCTCCAAAGACACCTAGCAAATGAGCACAAAAGAATCATCTTTCAGATCAGATTATTAGAAACAAGGATGCTGAAGTTGAGACTAGAAGAAGAATCCGTTCATCCGAACAAATGCACCTATCACTCTTATCTACGATTGAACCAATTTTTTTTGAAGACGCTAACAAGGATGAATTCTGGAATAAGGTCATGAATGAAGAATTGGATCAAATAGATAAGAATGACACTTGGGAATTGGTTCCAAGACCAAAGAATAAGAATGTGATTGGCACAAAGTGGGTTTTCAGAAATAAATTGAATGAATATGGACATGTTACAAGGAACAAAGATAGATTGTTATGTAAAGGATACACACAGATTGGAGGAATCGACTTTGAAGAGACATTTTCCCCAGTTTCCAGAATGGAAGCAATCCGATTTCTCTTAGCTTATGCATGCTCAAAGAATATTAATTTGTATCAGATGGATGTGAAATCAACTTTTCTGAACGGGGAAATTGAAGAAGAAGTCTACATTGAACAACCAGAAGGATTTCAATTGTCAAAAAACACAGATTATGTGTGAAAATTGAAGAAGGCCTTGTATGGTCTAAAAAAGGCTCCTAGAGCGTGGTACTCTAGACTGGATAAATATCTACAACAGGTAGGGTTCAGAAAAGAAAGTTCAAACAACAACCTCTACATCAAGGTAACTCAAGATAGTATTTTATTAATTGAAGTTTATGTTGATGATATTATTTTTTGAAGTAATGATGACAGGTTAAGCCAAAAATTTGCAAAGGATATGCAAAATGAATTTGAAATTTCATTACTCGGAGAACTATCCTTCTTTCTGGGTTTTTAGATACGTCAAAGAAACCAAGGAATTTTATTTCTCAAACTAAGTATATCAGAGAAATGCTAAAGAGGTTCGTAATGGAAGATTGCAAACCAGTTACCACTCCTATGCAAACCAGTTGCAAGTTGAGAAAAGATGATGATTCAAAGTCTACAGACCAGAGGAAATACATGTTGATGATTGATAGCTTACTATATGTGATAACATCCATACCATATGTAATGCAAGAAGTTGGACATGTGGCACGATTTCAAGAAACACCAAAGGAATCACATGTTTTAGCAGTGAAGAGGATTTTCAGATATCTCAAAGGAACAAAAGAGTTTGGATTATGGTATCTAAAAGGAAAGGATCTATCACTTATTGCCTACACAGATGCATATTGGGCAGGTTGTTGGGCAGGTTGCATTGATGACCAACGAAACAATAGTGGAGCAACATTCTACTTGGGTGAGTGTTTAGTATCTTGGCTAAGCAAGAAACAATAATCAATATATTTATCTACAACCAAAGCATAGTATATTGCAACATCGGAATGTTGTACATAGGTTCTATGGATGAAAAAAACTCTAACATATATATAGGCTGAGTATGATGAGCCCATTTTAATATATTGTTATAATACAAGCACCATCAGTATCTCAAAGAACCCGATGGTGCACTCCAAGAAGAAACACATTACAATCAAGTATCACTTTCTACGAGAACATGTTGCAGAGAAGAACATCAAAGTTGAATATGTGGGCACAAAAGAAAAAGTGGCAGACATATTTACAAAACCACTTCCAAGAGAAGCCTTTGAGTATCTTCGTCAGAGACTCAAAGTAATTTATACTCCAAAATGAATGCTTTTGAATGCTTATATTATATGTCTTATATTTACACGAGGAAGCACCATAAAGAGGACAGTTCAGGTTGGGAGATTAATTTCAGGAAGAGCTCAGTCAGGGGGAGTATCCCCAAGGATAGTTCAGTTAGGGGGAGAAACCCCATATGGAAAGATACATTTGCCATTGATGACAAAGGGGGAGATATTTATTGATGCAGGATATAAATGCTTGGAGAGCGAACACATAGGAATGGTTTCAGGGGGAGAAATGGTCATAGGGGGAGCATGAGTGATATGACTTCAATATTGCATCATAGTGTTGCCATAAATGACAAAGGGGAATATTGTTGATTAATTGGGTTGGTTTTCATTGATTTCAAGCCTCTAAGAAATTTCGGTAGCACAAAGACTTAGGTAATGGAACCAAGTTTGTTTGATGGATAATGGTATGAGTTTTGATATATTTGTAGGAAGGATTATTATAGATGGATAATACACATCATGTCATTTCTGGTGGTATGTGGAACGTCACATAAATCCTCATGGTTAGAGAGTTATGACCATGTGAAGTTGGAGAACCCTCATGAGTCATCTAGAAGCCCCAAAAGGTCAAAGTAGTCAAATTGGTTGCAAAGAAGAAATTATTTAAATAATAAAGTGAAGTGATGAGTGTACTATAATTCAAAGTGGATGCAAAATAAATTATTTAAATAATAAAGTTAATGGAGAACTTACTAATTGTGGAAAGTGGTTAGAAGTGGGTTAGCCCTAAAATAAGGAAAGTGGGTTAAGATGATTAGAAGGTAACCCCTTGAGGAAGCTTCATCAAAGTATAAATAAGAGGCGAGGGTATCTCATTCAAATACACTTGAGCATATTGAATATATACAAATGACTGAGGTAACCAAAGGAGATCTAAGGAAAATTTCAGAGGGAAGGTGAAGTAAAGAAGGCCGAAATTCAAAGGAGGATAAATTCTTTTGATGATGCTTTCTAAGGTATGTTATTTATAGGTCATCTCACCATTTTCACAATAAATTATTTTCTAGAATAATTCAAATAGAAAAATATAGAGACCATTTAGAAAACATATCCAAGTAACTGTGATAAAAATTTCAACTTGCGGGTCATTGTATTTTGAGAGTTACATTCCATGGAAAATAGGGTTTTTGGCTAGTCTTGAAACTAGTCTAAAACAAGTGTTTCGGGTAAAAACGTCATAACTTCTTCATAATAGATCCAAATTAAGTAATACCAAATGTATTGGTTAGAGTACCGTATTTAGTATGTTTTTTTCCATTTTCATATCTATACAAAAAATATTCCGTGTGGGGAATTCTCTACAAGTTTGATCTCTAGAATAAGCCATAATTTAGCAAGGTATACCATTTTTTCTATAACTCCTTTTCTGGGAGGTTATAAGAAGTGAAACCTAGAGAAATTGCAGACAAGACACTGATGAACATTGTGTAATATTTTTAGACCTTTATTCATTACAGGTACATAATTATGATTATTGTAAGTTAGGGTTGTTGACTAATCCAAAACTAGTCATGTGAGACTAAAGTAAAATTTGATGAAAATGCTAGTCTCTTATTAAGGAAGGTTTGTAGGTATGTGATCGTACACACTAAGTATGTTATAGAGTTACAAATCAGATTTGGATGATGAAATTGATGAGGGATTGTTGTTGAGGTTGAGGTATAGGTTGATGCATGGTTGATGCATGGTTTAGGTTATTAGTACAGGTTGTTTGGTGTAGGTTGTTTGGTACAGGTTGACAGTGGGAGTGGTTGATTCAATTATAGTGACATATTGTCTACATTTGGCATTTATATTTTAGGGCAGTTGGACGTGGCAAGGATAGGTGGTTGTATCCACCATCTGGTTGTAGCTAGATAACATAGGGGGTTGTAGCTGTTAGAATATAATGGATGTGCTCGTTTAACCATAGACAATATAGAAATGTTGTCACCCAACCATAGGTCAAAGCCACCCCTAAGCACCTTAAACTTGACATAGAATCATTCCAAAAGCAAACCCTAGAACGAATAACCAAACAAAGGTGGTGCACCTTTCTCCAAGGATAGCGCACCAAGCAAGAGTAACAAGAGATGATCAGATAGTCCAAACCATAACCAAGAGATAGCCCAATCCAAAACCGAAATCTGCTAGTTGCAACAACTGCAACAACAACTCTCCTCCAAACTTGTGCACAAACTGGCCAACTGTAGTGCACACAAGTGCTTCTTCTGCAGTTCTGAGAATACTGGCTAGAATGAAGATTGACCTCTTGTATTTATACTAATTCTGGAAAACTGCTTGGGATGACTTGTCATTCTAGGTACTAATTCTTTAGTATATAACTTTTCCTTTAACTGACTTCTTCTCTTGGAAGCTAATAACCTAATACAAGTCATTCTCTTGAGTCGACTTATCTTCTATGATTATTAACCAATTAATTAGGGTTTCTTCTTGCTTCCTAGAATATTCTATTCTTGTTAGGTTTACTCGTGGAGGTAAATACCTCCTGCAGCTACCATAATATCAACACCCCCTCCTAGTTAGGGAGGTATTGAAGGTAATGGTCTTGAGAAAAAACATACCATTCAACCGGTAACATCAACATAGTCGTATAGATTATCTCATGATTAGATCACGAGCACCATCATCACTATCAGTGTCATCAATTACATCATCTCTCGAAACTATACTCCATATGAGTAATCAGACATGATGCTGGATACGTCACTCAATCCACAGAGTGACACAAGAGCCATTCTTCTAATCCAGACATATGTCCTAGAAGAATAAATGTCCTGGACCATTTTTTGTCTTGGGAAATCTCTGTCCATTGATCATTCATCTAGCTGATCATCATTTCCAACACTACTGATAGTTTTCAAGGCAATTAGAACAATGCCATTCAATAGAACACAATTGTGTCTATCTGCAGTAGTACACAACTACAATCCAATGGTACACTACCACACCAAGTAGCACACATATACTTGATCAGTGACATACAGTCACAATCAGTGGAACACATCCACCACAGTAGCATACATTTACTGTCTAGAGACATGCAGTTTCTATAATAATCATATCATCTGATGTCAACCTACACAGAAAACATTGTTATGATATAAACTGAATCATCTGGGCCATTCTTCCACTCACATCTGTGAGATCTGGAAGATCATCCACCCTCAGAAGGTAAAACATCAATGATGAGCTATCTGAACTATTCTTCTCAATCAAGGAAGAATAACTATCTCGATTTCTGAGCCTGGACCATTCACCTATCCGGGCCATTCCTCTGACACTAAACAAAGTGTAACCTAGAGAGAATGAATCTGCCCTAGGGAATTCATGTCCCTGATTGTTGAACCTGGACCATTCACCTATCTGGGCCATTCCTCCGACACTAAACAAAGTGCAACCTGGAGAGAATGAATCTGCCCTAGGGAATGACTATCCAGACCATTTCCTAAGGAAATGACTGTCTTGCACCAACCTCCAAAATAGACCATTCTTCAAATTGCTCACAACTATGAGATTCGAAAGAATGTCTATCCAACAAGGTGGACCAATCTTCTTGACCACTACTGAGAGTGACCATCAAGAAGAGAGACTATCCTAGACCATTCCCCCACACTGACCACATGGGGAATCATTGTCTATGGTACATCAACAATCCATCGAACCATTTTCATTATGAAAATGACCTTTCGATCTGGACCATTTTCTGAACTAGAAAATTCCTGTCCGTCAGAAATCTCAAACCACTTTCCGAACTGGAAAGGAACTGCTCATCCTGAACCATTTTTCGAACTTAAAAAAATGACTGTCCATAAATCAATAACACATCAGTGCTCCCTCCCAATCTGGGAGTCATCTCTTCCTTTTTTAATAAGGAATTCGTCTCCACAAGCTCCATCTTGAGTACACAAACTCTTTTGGAAAGAGGCTTTACCAAAATGTTTGCTTATCTGCTCATCTATGGAGATATATATTGGAGAACCACTTTCTCTTTTGTGGACTTCATCATGCAGAGTCTAATGCTTTATCTCAATGTACTTCGGTCTTTCTAGAACACTGGTATTCTGTGAAGGCTTCATATAGCTCTGATCAATATAGTATATCATTATTGGATTCATCTTTTGTTTCTTGCTAGCTCATAACATCGTGGAAAGGGTCAAACTAGAACAAATCTACATGGCACTTCTTCTATCATCACGAGAGTTTGTCATAGATTTTCAATCCATCATCCCAGAGTTCTAAGTAACCATTCTGACACAATATATCTGTTATAGAAAGTTTTCACCATGCTTCTGCTGTGCATTGGAGGTTCTCCACCAAGTTGTCTTCTTTCATCTGTATACAAGGGTCTCTTTTTGGTATACCTCAAAGCCTTGAGGTGTCTCTACATACTCTCTTTGTTCAATTATTATGGAGAACAGTCTTTGCATTCATCTGATGTAAAATCCAACCCATGGATATTGTAGATGATATAATGGCTCATGTAGAGGTATGTCTGGTTTATTGGAACAAGCAATCATCATAGTCTTCTCCCTCCATTTGGGAGAACCTCTAGTTCTGGATCTCGCAATGCTTACATTCATAAGTCTTCCATACAATGTTCTTCATCAATTCCTCTACTTGATTTATTTTAGTGAGTTTCGATCAGGCTGATAATCTTGTGATTCTCGATACAATGACTGGTTGTTCTGGATTTTCCTTCTCTCTTGGAATCTTCATGTTCTTCCATCATCTTTTTCTTTAGCTCTTAGTTCCATGGAGTT
>JASDQU010102672.1:137454-148128 GCA_032191745.1 Picea mariana
CCTGGGGATTCTGCAACCTCCCGATCTTGGATCTTCAAATTCCTCAAACCGAATTGGTTCTTCGGGCCTTCAATAGACCCTGAGAGATTGACTCTCACACACACAGGTCCCCTTGATGTCGCCCGCAAGTTCGGACCACTTGCAACTTCAATCTTCGACGCTTGGCAACACTAATTGTGAGTACTAGTCCCGCGCTAGAATCTTTCTTCTATGTGACCCAGGATATAACCTTGGGGCAACGCTTTGCCACTTCAGGCTCCGACGATATTGCAACCTCCTCTCCTCTTTCTTTCTGAAACAAATTCCTCTGAATTCACGGATCTCTTCCATGCATCTCCCTGGATCTGACGGTCTAGTTTTGTTCAGGTTTCACGACTTCGCGGAAGTTCACTTACTCCACACTTACTTCCTCCGGGCCTCTAACTCCTGGATTCTCTAATCTGTTTCCACATGTCCCCTCGTAGACAATGATTCAGATTCAACTCATGAGTTTGTGACTTCGACGATCCTAGATTTTAATACCTCGAAGTTTCTTGAACTTTGACCTTCGAAATACCTCACGATATGACAATCTGGAATGATCCCAATCCTTCCTGGATGGATCACAAATTGCTTATTCCGAGAAACCTCAAAGGACTCCTTCCTTAGTATATTTCTCGTCGTTCTCCCTCCTAAGCTTGTTCTTTCTCAAACTTTTTCTTCCTTTGAATACTCCTTTCGACACTTAATTGAACTTCAGCCTGTGCACACCTTGCAATAGGTTGTCCTGTGAAATCCAACCACCTTGTGGACAACTTAAGCTATTCCTCCCGAGCTTCTGAGTCAAAAATTTTTGTCACACACTCCTTACGGACAAACTCTCTTCAGGCTATCTCTCCATAACTTTTTGAGTCAAGATGGACTCTGTCACGCACACCTTGTGGACACTATGCACTCTTTGCACGCACAAGTTCATGTTATCTCTTCTGAGCTTATGAGTTGAAACTGACTCAGTCAACGCACTCCTTGCAAACACTATGCATGCTTGCACTTGCTCATAGAAAAGAAACAATTGAAACTTATCTAAATCTTCATAAGTTCATACATTTAGCCATGTGAATGCATACATAAACACAAGAACAAGAAATAACAGAGAATTTCAAATAAATAGAAAGTCTACCATTCATTTATTCAGATAGACACAACAACACCATAGATTGGGACAATGCTCCTCTTTTATATTCACTCCACTGAAATATACATATGTTCATACATTGCTCTCGGTAGCTCTTAACTCTCAGCTATTAATAACCTCTCTACAATCTAACAACAACTTCTATTGGGAAACAATACAGAGCTTTGATACAAGAGGGCTCTTCGAGCTCTTCCTTCCAACTACTCTAAAGCTATCCTATAGAATTAAAAGCTATCAACTAATTAGAATTTATTACAATAAATATTTGTGATAGATAGATCATATCAAACACATCGAATCTGTACTGCACTCAACTTCATTAAAAGGAAATAGATTCTCTGATGTCTTCATGAAATCATCCAGCTCTGCAACATTTAAGATGTTCTTTAATTACAGTTCTTTTCAAAATATTTGCGTGATTCACTCTCTTCAAAATTTAATTTTATTCAAAATGTGTGCTAGTGTGCCTAGCTGCCCTCCGCTTGTGCTTTGCTAGTGATTCTCCTACATCAATATGTCTTAATGTCAATAATATAATGCAATTCTTTCAAGAAATAGGATCCTAGTTCATATTGATATGATTGTAATGTGTGTATATCTTTGTTGTCGAGACAAACCAAGAAATGATGTATTGATCAATTCGACAATTTAATGAAAGAGTAACAAGAATGGAAGGGGGAGGTGGAATGCATCAAACAAAGAGTGTGCAAGAGTATATGAAAAAATTAATCCAATCTAAAAAGATGATTTCTCCGTATCAAATGGTCAATATTGCGATGTGCAATGCCTGCTACATATGTGCAGATACTTTTGCTTTGACGATTTGTATGCATCCAACATAGCTGTATTTTCCATGCTTTGTATAGGTTTTTTCTTGGCACAATGAACATTTGGTCTATTTTATCCTTGTGCAAATAATTGATACCAATTCTATGACATCCTTGCATTGTAATGCTTTCACACATTGGAACTTGCAATAGTTCTGGACCATGGATTTTTCCCATGTTGTCTAGAGGCTTTTGCTATGGGCATATGTAGACACTCGATGTAGTTATTCTTTCGTACATCCACTTTGTGTAGAGTCATATCACCAATGCAACTAGGAATTATGTATTTTTCAATACTTGTGAGGTGAATTTATACCATTTATCATGGTGCACTTGGGTATCCTTGTGATTCCAATAGTTGGAAACCCCGAATAAAAAAAATTCACCTTGGTAGTGTATTGATATTTGGGAAATATCCTATCCAAAATTCCTTTTTTACAGGGGTATTTTTTTCCAGGTTTTCAAAAGGATTTTGCTATGAACATATGTCTAGACTCGGTGCAGTTATGTGTTGCACACCTCCACATTTTGTAGAGGTATATGTCTAGCAAAGGAAACCCTTATTTCAAGAAATGTATGTGTTGATAGTTGTCTTTAATTTTCATTTACATTTGAATATGCATATAGCTTCATTTTTGAAATATATGTCTTAATGTTAGGAATATGATGCAATTCTTGCAATAAATAAGATCCTATTTAATATTGATATGATTGTAATGCGTCTATATCTTTGTTGTCTATACAAAGACATAAATGTTGTATTGATGCACTCCACTATGAAAATTTGTCTGAACTTGGTGCATTTATGTCTTAACCCATGCTCTCTCCAGAGGAACATGGCTAGCGCAATCAACACTTGTGTATTTTCAATGAACGTGAGGTGAATTTATATGATTTATCATTATGCACTTGCACATGTCTATAATTCGAATAGTTGGGCATTGTAAATCAAAGCAATTCACCTTGGTACTGTATTGATATTTGGAAAATCTCCTAGCCAAAAACCTTTTTTTATAGGGGCATTTTTTTTTTCAGGTTGCAAGAAGGATTTTGCTATGGACATATGTCTGTAGCTAGTTCAATTATGTATTGCACACCTGCATTCTTTGTAGAGGCATATGGATAGCACATGAAACACTTGTGTGTTTTCAATGCTTGTGTAGAGAATTTATGTCAGTTATCATCGTCCAGTTCCGCACCTTTGCAGTTCTGTGGAAGATTTTGCTATGACCATGTATTCAGAGTTTACACATGTATTTTTTGTGTGCATCTTCATTGGGCGCAACTATGTCATGGGCATAGGAAAGACTTAGTCTATTTTTGAGCATTGTGCAAAGGATCCATGGTGCTAATTCTCGCGAGCTGCTATGCTTCCACGAGTCTGCATTTGCAATAGCTCCACACTTTTTTGTGACAAGTTAGGTAATTTGGAGGAAGTCCGAGTCACTTTTGGAGCAATGATTTTTCCTAGATTTAGAAGGAAAGGGAAAGGATTTAGGACCGATGCAAAGTAAATGGCCCGATTTTCTATGAATTGGGTGGTATTGTCTATTTATGGTTACTTGTGTTCTAGAGGTTGTTCATGTGTCTAGAAAAGACACATTAGTAAATATGCATGATGCATCTAGTCTTGAATCAATCTGATCTCTCTGATTTATTTAGGTTTCAAAATTTTTGTGCTGGAATGCCTTTCTACCTATTGGTTTTTTTTTTCAGGTTGTGAGGATGATTTTGTTGATACGATTCTCTTCACAAGCATGTGCTTTGTAAAGAAATCATTCAATCTATTTTCAATCCTCGCATAGCGAATCCATGGTTTCAACCCTTGCACCGAGATTTGATATTGTTTATGGTCATGCATTGTCGTGGTTAGATGCCTTGGCACTCCTGCAATGGGAATAACTACACTTGGTATACTTTTAAGACTTGTGCAAAGAGCCGACATGAGTCATTCTCCCTCATTGTTACACTTATGCACCTTCACATTTTAAATAGTTCTGCATCAGTGATTGCTATGAGGGATGTAATTTGCAAGATAGGACACTGATTTATAGTAAATTGATTTGATCTGATTTATGAGGAGAGGGAAGGCATCTAGAAGTAATGTGAAACAAATGCATTACTTATATGTGGGCTGCTCGATGATTTTTTATTATGGTTATTTCTATTCAAAAGGTAGCCGATATATGTGTAAACGACATTTTAGCGGATTGACATCCTGCTCTTGGCCTTAGGGAAATATCAACTCTGTGATCTATTTATCTTTGGAAAATTTTCTAGTCAAAAGAGTTTTTACTTAGCCACTTTTGAGGTTGGACAAAAGGTTTTCAATGGCCATATCTTTGCGCTCCGCATAGCTATATCTCTCGCAAAGTAAACACTTGGTTTATTTTCAAGACATGGGTGGAGAATTCATAGAATTTGGTCTTCTATAGTCAAGCAGTGCCTCAACAATAGTTATTGGAGACACTGAAAGTATTCATGTAGAAACTTGCAGTTATCTAGTGGTTTGCTATATTAGTTTATGTATTTGACAAATGCATGCAACTAGTTTCTTTGCTTGTTTTTAATATACCCCACGTCGACATACATAGTGAAATCTAATACATAGAAAGTATGCTAATCTTGACATCGGACATCACGATTTCTATGGGTTCCAAAATAGTCCATTGTTATTGCTTGATAATCTGTCATTCATGCATTATGCAGTTACTTCATTTCATTGAAATTCGCATTGGCATTTGTGTAATGTTTAAGCAAATCAATTTTATTTTTTTCGGTTGTATTTCTCGATCAAATCGTGAAATGAAATATATTTGGGGTGTATCATATATGCCAAATAAAATTAATAGCTACTTATTATTCTTCTTTTTAAGGGGTAGGTTAAATTGGTCAAGGACTATTTTAGAAACTATATAGATCAAAGAGAATCAAAGTTAAACACACAAAAATAAGGTATGCTGATTTGAGATTGTATTTATCATTTTATGTTTTTGGTTTCTCAATGCTATAGACATAGGCTAAGCATCATCTCAATGACATAAACTAAAACATGGAAGATACAATAAATGTTGAAAACTATGAAAACAACAAGAAGTGCATTGTGCATGTCAATATTGACCATGTTCTGCATAGAAATAGTCTTTTTAGATTGGATGCATTTGCATATATTCCTAGGGATTGTTTGTTTGATGCATTACACGTCCCGCTGCATTTCCATTATTCTTACATTGAATTACAAAATGGATTAATAGATGGTCTACTTGGACAATGAAGATAAAGAGGCATTGGGATCATATGATCTTGAGCTAGGATTTGATTTCTTGTATGAATTGCATGGGATTTGTGACATTGACATATATATGTAAAAAATGCACATGTTTGCATATTCAATTGTAAATGACAATGAGAGAGGGATATGGGGAGATACATTTCGCATATGATGGTTAGAAAAATGGTTAAATATGTCAATTATAGTTTGGTCGGTAACGAGGAAAAAAATGTATTTTCATTTCAACAAAAATGCAAATGCAGATCCATATTTCATCTTGTTTCATGATGCAAATATTGTTAGTGGCCACTACAAACCATTGCTTTACAAAAAAATAGTCATATGCAATCTTAAACAACCTAATAATTACTTGTCACCAATGTTCAAAAACCTCAAATACTATTGGAAATGTAATATGGACAAGATGCATTCTTATGGATTGGGAAGAGCGATTCCTATCATGCTTAGTTACGGTGATAGTTTGTTCAGATAAATTTGCTATTTTATAGCCACAGACTTCAACATACAATCCTTGAGACTTTACATTGTGCAATCTTTTTGCAATGCAATGAAAAGTGGTGACCATAATGCATTGAATTGATTGCATGAATATTTAAGACTTCGTCCTATAGATAATACAACAACTATTGCAAAATGATAGGAGTATCTTGTAAATATGGAAATGCCACATGAAAAAGGGAAGATAGAGGGTGGATCATTTTGTTTGCAATGTATATCATTCATTTTCAATGTAAATATCCAACTGTGGTCCCTCCATGGAAACAATATTGTCAACCTATATTTCGTTGGCTCGAACTATTACAAAAAAATTGACGTGTTGTCATTTGAAACACATACAATTCACGTTCACTATGAGCCATTGCCAAGGGATAAGTACAATGGAATATGCAATCAACATTGTGACCAATAGATATTGGGTGCAATGAATACACGTGGAAGCAAGCATGATAGAGATATAGTATTGACATTAAGAAAAAGTATGCGTGGAAATGTATTGGTTCCTGAACATGTACTAGGAAGATGCCAAGATAAACACAATGCACAATATGAGGATAAAATTACATTAGAAAATAACAATGCAATTGTTGGAATGGGTTATCATAAATGAAAGAGACCTGTTGTTGAGAATAATAGACTTAGTTACCATAGAATAAAAAATATGACATGTTAAACAAACAAATGCAATTGTGGGTTCGCCACCTAGCAAGGGGTGAAAAGGCATGTACATGGTGAATATGGAGATTCAATCAATGAAACAATGCATGGTAGTAAAAAAACAAGTGTAGCATATGTGAAATTAAAACAAATAAAGTCTAGCACCAAAGCTGGACATAAAAGAAAAAGTGGATGTTCATGCAGTGAGCATATCGATGTAAAAAATAAATAAGCATGCTGACTCTACATGAAATGCATCCAAGACACACCTAGAAACGAATGTGCAATTGTGAAAAAATGCATTTTTTAAAGAATTAAATGCTTGAACGAGGAATTGAAGAAAGAATACCTGAGCTTGACTGCGTGTGACAAAAAATTCTCTTATGAGAAGATATGTATTAGTTACAAATGATCACTTGAAAATAGGAAACTTCCACGGTTTGCAACACCAAACAAGATAAGACACAACATACCATTACCAATTGCAAGCACACTATCATAACTTGAGGAGAGACTTGTGTCACTTAAATTTTTTCATTTGCACAAATTAGACAATGGGGCTACAAATAATCACAGATGGGCTTGGAAGGCTCCACCATCAATGTGACTATTCATATGGATATTATCCAAAAAACATTGTCACAATACATGGATGAAACAATGACAATTACAATTGCATTGAAAAGATGATTGCAATATAAAAATGCATATAAGACCAGAAGATTCCATGTAAACAAAAGAATTGAAATAATTGAACTCTAGAGATGTATACAAGGTTGGAAACATCATTATAAACAAATAATGGATTGATATTCTCAAACAAGATAGTAAAAAATGCATAGAAAACATAAATTATGATTGTGAGAATGATATGGAGATAAAATTGGATAGTGAGAGACCTAGTAAAACGTTGGTGCATGGGTTCATAGACTCCTAATGCATCCATGATTTGCATGACAAGATCATTGAAGTCATACTTGTTGAAGATAACATCCAATTGGAATATTCACAAAAAAATACACAAAAGAGATGAACTTTCCAACCCTGTTCTATGGGAATCCGCGTGATGATGACATTGTAAAGAGATTTAGTTACCAGGAAATAGTGAAATGTGAATTGCTACATGCTACCAATGATTTCTCATATCACACTACAAATTTGTTCTTCAAAAAGGTGCGAACAATAATAAGCAAAGTGATTTCCTACGTGTGGATACAAATAAGAAAGGGACAATTACAAGGAAGAAAGTTACTGGAAAAAGACGTGAAGTACAAACTGAATTTGGAAAGGATACTTATATATGATATTGGATACATAGATCTAAAAAATACTCACATTTCTCTTGATTACTTCCAACATATTAAGAAAAATGTATTTGCAATGATACAACAATTGGGGCCTCTGAAATTTTTCATCACATTAACGAGTGCAGAGCATCGGTGGCATGAATTGGTATCTGCATTGCCATATTTGTATAGGAATAGAAAAAATGAAAATCACTCTAAAACATTGGAAGAAAAGGACATTGATCACCTGATAAGAAAGGACACAGTCTTATCAATGACAAAATCTTTTTCGGGAAAGTATCAAACAATTACTTTGTGTTAGAGTTTCAAAATAGAGGAAGTGAGCATGAACATGGGTTGTTATGGATAAAATATGCACCGATATATGGAAAGGATAGTAATTCATAAATTTCAAAGTTCTTGGACAAGTACATAACATGTGACACATATCATCTACATCTAGATCTTGCAAACTTACATAGGAATTCCCATACAAGAAGCTGTAAGAAACAAAATAATTCACATTTTTTTATGAAACTTCCCTATGCCACCAATGAGAATGAAAATGATTCTTGAACCGATTGATTTATCAGACAAAGCTGTTGACGAAAATTCAAAGTTGTTGTTTTCATCACTAGACCCAAAAAACTATAACAATTTAATTAGTTTCAAAGACTTCTTGATGCAAATGGGAGTAACAAAGGATGAGTACTTTCTCCTAATACAATGCACACTAAAAAAACCAACAATATTCCTGAAATAAAAACCTTCACATATTTGGAGCAACAACTTTGCAAAAGACATGCCAAATTTTTGGAATGCAAACACAGATGCACAATTTGTTCTGAATGCATATGCAACAACATCATATTGCAGTTCATATATGACTAAAGTTGATAAATATATGGAAAATGCATTTATAAGGATACACAAAGAGCATGAAAAAAGTATAAATACAATTTTGAATCTTCAACAAATGTCTGCGCATCAAGCAATCCATATTGTGCTTGTTCTTCCACTGAATAGCAGTTCAAGAACATGTATCTTTATAAATACATAGATCCAATAGATCATGTAACACCCTAGTTCTAACCCTTATGAAATATAATGTATTATGTAGTTGTGACTTAGGCTGGTGAGCCGGTAAAGTTGAAAAGGGGCCAGAGTGCCTAGGAAATGTAATACATTTATATACATTAATAAAAAAATACATCACTGGCTGCAAGATGGGCAAGGACAAAAGAGATAGGGGGCTATGATTCCACGAGAGAGGGGGCTTACGGGGCTAAGTATTTTTATTATATTTTATTTACCCATAATTGGTTTTATGGAGAAAAGGGGTTACATGAGCTTCTTGGGAGGATGGCCATGTGGTTCTTGTTTTCATGTAATTATATAAACATCCCTTGTGGGTTGTTTTGGGGGTTCACTTGTTCTTATTTAATTCATTGTTACACCCTTCTCACTCTTTTATTTTTGGTGCCTCATTCTTGCTAATTCATGTGCTCTTTTTCTGAGCATGGAAACAAATGGATGGAAGAGGAGAACCATTACTAGATGACTGTAATAAATTACTGATCATTCTAGGAGGGAATGGATGCCTGAGTGCATGAGATTGATGGTAGTTCATGAAGAAATGTCCACTATTGAGAATCCTTGGAGTTTCCAACAGTGATATTTCCTGACCAGTAGCACTGGAGCCTTGGAGAGAAATGGAAAATCCTGATGGACTGCATGGAAACGAAAGGTGTYCATTTCTTTGGGTTGTGCAGGCTGAGGGGGAAAGAGAGCTGGAAATTCAGATTTGATGTTTGGTTGGGAAAACTGAGAGCTAGTTAGCCAACTGTTGTGTGTTTTAGATTTGGCCTAAGACMCATCCTTGTGGATTCATATCCCTGGCTTGGGGGTGACCTACTGTTGAGAGTAAACAAACAACAATGTCTATGGTTGGGAGGAATGTCGTTGGTTTGYAKCAAGTTGGTGAATGTTTACTTGCAAAGATAAGTGCTCTCAGTGTTTTTTGTATAATGTATATTYCACTGTGTATTTAATTATCTCTAATATATGTATTTATAATGTGTATGTTTGCTGGTTATTTGTTGTGCATGGCACATTGTTTATTTCTTTTATGCTATAGCATGGATCTTGATTAATGCGTGTGGGTATTTCATGCTTGATTTCAGATTAAATGTTATTAGAATTCAATATTAGTTCAGAAGCAAGTTTTTGGAGTAGTATGGCCATCCCGTGGGTGGCTAGCTACGTTACAGATTAGCATGGCCAGCTTGAGGGTGGCTGGGCACGTTACAGATCGACACACATTTTTTCTTAACCAACCTTTTTATTGAAACAAGAACCTAATGACTCAGGAGATGTGATGTGAAAATCTATTATTGATTACTATATTGAATGACTACATGCCATTAAGAATATCTACGTTGCTAAATTTTTCTCCAAGTACAAAAAAATAGTACACACATATCGAAAAGGAAAAAACCAAATGCGATACGATTCGTCAAATATAACAAGTGTATTGATTATGAAATTTTTTGTAGAGAGAAACTATTGCTATATGTCTCATTCGAAAAAAGTGATATAAATCAAAGCATAACTGGCCTACATGGGATGTTTCTTATTGTTTTCACGAAACTAGAATACAATCCAATGAAGCTAAGTTTACATACAATGTCAATCCAACGTGGGGAAATATGGAAAGTGAGATTCAACAAGTAGAAAATGACCATCTCGATGTTGATGGTACATTGACCCAATGAGGAACAAACACAGTTGAATGTGAACAATATGATTTGCAACCAGTTTTCAATGCACTGGAGGGAAAAGTAGAAAAACAAGAACTAATCTTGGATTCCAAGTTGTAGGCCACCCATTTTTTCTTAAGAATAACAAATACTACAAACTTAGAATAATTTTGAGTAGAAA
>JASDQU010102672.1:169959-182383 GCA_032191745.1 Picea mariana
AAGATGGATTAGTTAGCGGAGTAAAGGTTCGACGCCTCGGGGGGAGGAGCGAGTTAATTCACATGAGGGGATGGTGAGGTGGAGCACACCAGGTCGTCATTTCATACATTGGAGGATCTCGTAGTGCCCGCCAGGTGGATGGGAGTGACACCCGCATCTGGGGTGGATGCATGCACATTTATTGAGTAAGTAAAAATCATTTGTTTGGGTTGTGTTTCCCGTTGGAGACAACTTTTCCAATGGATGGAGTAGCTCCGAGGATGGAAAAATTATTTTGTCCACATTTGTCCCAGGTCTCGACCTTTGACTGCTTGGGTTTTCTCTGGACTAGTGAAGGATAGACATACTTCATCCTGCAACCCAGAAATCCAAGATGTGACTAGACCAATTTATATAGATAGAACTCAGTGCCCCAGTTACTTGGGCAAATGCAAATATATAGCACCGAGTAATTACTTCAACGACTAGGACCATGATCATCCTTGTGTCTCATTCAACTTGCTTGATAAGGAGACTACATGGAAAACTAGAACCGACATAGGGGGCAGTCAGGTTCAACAAAGGTGTTGATCCATGGCAACACGAACAACATATGTTGGATTAGAGAATTGGTGCATTGAAGGAGCTTCAAAGCACAATTAAAGCAACTATTTGGATAGGCTAAGCGTATTTCTCTTGAACTATAGGCTGGGTTCCCTTCCCAACAATTTATTTCTCAATGTCAACTAACATGAGAATGAAACATTAGGAGTGCAATCTATTTGCATGGACCACAAACTGTACAAAATCACATGCATGCTAGAAAAAGCCACAGATGTGAGGAATTTTGGATGGAACTAAAATTCATGGGATAAATGGGCCTGATGGATAAACGATTGTTGGTGCTACTCAAATGATAGGGGATGGGAGCTCTATTTGTGAAGAAATGGAGGTTGGGTGTGAATACTATGGTCATGGGAAGTTGTATAAATAGTTGGGAAGACAACCAAAAATTGGTCCTGGCATATGTGTTGATATCCACATATGCAAGTGTAGGAGTTATATGGATCAATTGCATAGAGGCTACTTAAAATAAATTCAACTCAACAATATTTTTTAAGTTAAACATATGCATAACAAATTTTTGTTCACTTTATATACTTATTTTTTTATAACAAACATTGTTACTTAAAATAAGTTGAACTCAACAATATTTTTAAGTTAAACATATGCATAAAAGCATTTTGTTCACTTTATATGCTTATTTTTTTAATAATAAACATTGTTACTTAAAATAAATTCAATTAAGTATTGAGATTTAGTGGTGGAATCTTAGAAAATGAAATTACCATAAATAAGTCGGTTTTCATGCAAATTACATTGCTATTCAGAACCCATACTATGTAACTATTGAAATTATGGAGTTGTGAAGTGCAGGAGTGCGGGATGCTGAGTGATATGGATTATTCACACAAGGGTTAAAATTAGACTAAGTATTGGTTGCGTGGGGGATATGCCTGTGCGGATGTGCTGAACATATATCTCTGCGGATGATATGTCTATGCCGAAGATATATATGTGCCAAAGATATATATGTTTAACAATAATTTTTAGTTTAAGCATATGCATAGAAGCATTTTATTCAGTTTATACACGTATTTTTTAATATATGTATATACGTAAGTGCATTGAGATATCTAAAAAGTTAAAAGACTTTGATGTTAATGTTTGGTGGCTATCGAATTTTACACGTTGTTGGGGTGAAATTTAATCTCAACATCAAGGTTATCTTACCTTTTCATTTATTTATATTAATCTTCACTATTTATATCTTGTGATAATAACTCTACCCATTTTGATTCCTGCAATTCTAAAGTGCAGATACTTTGCATTGGTTCCCGCCCACCTAACCTCCAAACACTTTACATTTCTTCTCGTATATGCTAACCTCCACATTGAATAATTCACTTATTTACATTGCTTCCCATATATGCTAACCTCCACGTTGAACACTTCACTTATTTACTAAGTTTTATTCCATATTGAACCCTTTACCTTTTTGCTTATTTTTTACAAAGTTTTATGTAAATTTTTTTCAATGCAAAGACTTTACATTGGTTCCCACATATGCTAACCCCATGATTGAACATTTCACTTATTTACTAATGCATAGTGCGCAGATATTGCCATAGAAAAATGCTCCGCATAACTGGTGGAATCTTAGAAAATAAAATTGCCATAAATCAGTTGATTATCATGAAAATTACATTGTTGGTAAGAATCCATGCTATGGAACTATTTTAAGTGCAGAGTTGTGAAGTGCGGCAGTGGGGGAGGATGAGTGATATGAATTATCCGCACAAGGGTTCAAATTAAATTAAGTGTTGTCTATGTGGGGGATATGCCTATGTGGACATACGAAAGATATAACCGTGTGGACAATATGTCCATGCATAAGATATTTATGTTTAACGATATTTTTTAAGTTAAGGATATGCATAAAAACATTTTGTTCACTTTATATACTTATTTTTAATGTATGTATATATGTAAATGCATTGAAATATCTGAAAAGTTAAAAGAATTTAGTTAAAATACTTGAGATTATCAACTTTTACAGGTTGTTGAGGTGACATTTAATGTCGACATCAAGGTTATCTTACCTTTTCATTTAATTATATTAAGTTTTACTATTTATCTCTTGTACGAAGAAATCTACCCACTTTGCTTCCCACAATTATAACATACATATACTCTACATTAGTTCCCGCCCATCCTAACCTCCAGACACTTTACATTGCTTCCCACATATGCTAACCTCCCAATTGAAGACTCCACTTATTTACATTGCTTCTCGCATATGCTAACCTCCGGATTCAACACTTCACTTATTTACTAAGTTTTATTCGACATTAAACACTTTACCTTTTTACTTATTTTTACAAAGTTTTATGCAAAATGTTTTCAGTGCAAACACTTTATATTGCTTCCCACATATTCTAACCTCCCCATTGAAAATTTCAACTATTTACTAATGCAGAGTGCATAAGATATATCAGTGTAGAGCGAAGTGTGTAGATATGGTCATAGAAAAAGGATCCACACAACTTGAAAAATGGATAAGTAATATATTAAAATTAAAATTATGGACATTAATCAAGAATATCTTTTAAGTTAAACATATGCATAAAATCACTTTTTCAACTTTATATACTTATTTTTTTATAATAAACATTGTTACTTAAAATAAATTCACCTCAAGAATATTTTTTAAGTTAAACATATGCATAATATCATTTTGTTCACTTTATATACTTATTTTTTTTTATTATAATAAACATTGTTACTTAAAATAAATTCACCTCAAGAATATTTTTTAAGTTAAACATATGCATAATATCATTTTGTTCACCTTATATACTTATTTGTTTTTTATAATAAACATTGTTACTTAAAATAAATTCAAGTGAACCATATTTTTTTAAGTTAAACATATGCGTAAAAACTAATGACTTCGAAAACCTCGTGGATTTTCCTAAAGAACAAATAAAACAATGGCTTGTTACATTTGTTAATGACAATGGAGAACACTTTTCAACCATCGAACACCTGCAAGTGGAATGCAAAGAAGTAGAGGAGGAAATTTCCATGCTTCAAGTTAAGCAAGAAATCACCATCTCACCAATCAAAAACTATATCAATGACTTGATCAAGGACACCTTGGAACAAATTGTTAACCCATAATAGACACCATAGATAGTTACTTCAACAAAATCCCTAAGAAAGAAATGTTATGAATGCACATACACAACAAAAAACACAAACCAAAGTAACATAATGTTTTCTTCTTGGTAAGTAGTTAAGGATCCATTGCATCTGCTTTTGCTATCCTTTTCTTTTGCTGGCTTGGTCATTACTCATAATTATTTTTTTATGACCTTTGAAGACTTAACACTGGTTTCTAACTATCTATCTTTCTTTTTTCTAGGTATTTCTTCTATTTATTGGTCCACAGGAGCCCCAATCCTAGTCTATTTGGACAAACGCCTTTACTTTTTATAGACATTATTTAAAATACAATTGTATATTTTTTGAGCTTGCCGAAGAACTTTTTAGGCATATATGGCTAGTTGTTTTCCGGGCTTTGAGTTTAAGACTAGATTTTCAAGTCCGTTTTCAATCTTTATGATTTTTCAATGAAACATCATGTTAAGTTCTTTGCATATGTGGATATTTACTTCCATTCTGTGAAATTCTATTTTGACTTTTATACTTTTTTACAGACATTATTTAAAATACAGCTGCATATTTTTTGCGCTTGACGAAGAACCGTTTTGGCATAGATGGCCACAGCTTTTCCACACTTTGAGTTTTAAAATGAATAGTCAATTATGTGTTCATTGTTTATGTCTTTTCAATGAAATATCATGTTAAGTTATCTGCATATGTAGACATTTACTTTGATTATGAAAAATGTTATTTTGACCTTTATGCTATAATTTGTAAATTTTGTAGCATATTGTGAATACTGAATACATGGTCCATTCTCAAACCTTGCTTTCTTTGTGATTTTTTACTTAACAAACCAACTCCATTTCTAGGTTTCGTTTTAATCATATATGATGACAATTTATGCTACTCCATTTAATTGTTATAAAAAATGTAAAAGCATTTGTCTTGCTCAGGTTCTTTTCGAGACTTAAACATCATTAGAAATAAAAAATGGTGATTGAACATTGTCCAGTAGACCAATACTTTCTTACACACTGTTGTTTTCAATTTGTGTCATTTACAAAACCAATTTTCATATTAAGCTGGAACATTGACAATTCCCATTCTTTTGCACTATGTTTGATTTGTTCCGTTCTCTGCACATTGTCTTTTTTGAGCTTCGGTTGAATTTTTTTTCTCCTATTAAGCCGGAATTTTGAAAATTTCTCTGCTTTTGCACTCTGTTTCATGTCTTTGGTCGTCTACACACTGTCTTTTCTAAACTTTGAAAAAAAAAAGTATTGATACTAGTAACAACTTTTTGATGTGCTACTGACAATTTCAAGCATCCACACAAGAAACATATGTTGTACATGGAACTCCATCACATCTGCTTTACAAAAGCCTCAATTTATGCGCACTTTACATTGTTTCATGCACATACTATCATTCACACACTTTACATTGCTTTTGACACATCCTGGACTCCACGCACTCTACATTGTCTCTCCACAATCTTTTCATAAAGTTTTATGGTAGATGTTTTTACTTATTTTTATATAGTTCTATGCTAAATGCCATGTCTTGTGTGGATAACTATAGGCCCTTTGCTTCTCACACATCCCGACCTCCACAGACTTCATTTTGTTGGATTTATGTCTGAGACTTCAACAACTTCACAATTTCCCTATTTCTCTGCACACATTCAATTTGACACAAAACAAAGAACTAATCCAAACACTTATTTATTCTATGATTTATTTTCCAAACATTTATTCCCCTCGTCGTGTTTTTTCATGTTTCTATGAAGATATTTCTATCTTAACATAATTTTTCAAGTGGATACTTAACCAGTTAAATACAAATGAAAAATATATTTTCTTCTTGGTAAGTCAATCATATTTTACATATTCTTTTCCTCTTATTTCCCTTTGTTCACTTGGTAATTCCTCTATCTTATTTATTTTCTGATATGTGAAATGCTAATGCCCATTTATAGATATCTTTGTTTCTTTATTATAGGTCTTCTATTTAATGCTCCATTCTTTTCGTTTAAAAAATTATTTTTCCTATGTAACTTAACCTGTGCACACTTTACATTATTTCCCACACGTCCTATTCTCTGCACACTTTACATTGCTTCCAAAAAATCTTGGCATCAACACACTTTACATTGCTTCCAGTGCATCCTCACCTCCACATACACCTTTTTACTAAGTTTATGCTACATGTTTCTTCCTTTTTTTACATAGTCCAATCCTAAAATTGATATTTTGTGTGGATAAATTTTTGTCATTTGCTTCTTGCACATGCTAGAATTCACACACTTTTCATTGAATTTTATGTGTGAAGCTTCCACAATTTCWTGACTGTCATTTATGTCTACACACATTTAATTTCGCRCAATAGAAAGAGTCAAACCAAAGCTTTAGTTATTCTATCATTTCTTTTTGAAGCTCTTATTCCCCTGCCACTATTGTGGAATATTGCAATAAAGATGCTATCATCTTAATATTATTTATAAAATTCATATTCAATGACTAAAGTAGAACTCAACTACAAATACAGGGGATCAAGTCAATCAACTATTTCCCAGATTAAACTTGGAAACCTATATTTTAGACTTGTTCCAACTTTTGTAATTTACACTCCCTATACACTTCTAGGATATATGCAAACAAAAATGTAAAAGGTTTCATTGTAAAATTAAATATTTTTAGATATATAGAAAAACAAGGGTATTATCTTGTACAATACATTTGAAAATTACAAATTTCAAGTATAAGTATATAACACATTTTAATTTAGCAAACGATATATGTAAGATGCTTTCCTAATTTATACTTGCTCACAGATAAACTTGATCAACAGTGACATAGATATCATGCACAAAATTCTACCTGCTTTTCTTCCTACAATCCTAAGGTGCCGACACTTTGGACTAGTTGCTGCACATCCTAGCTTCCAGGCACTTTACATTGCTTCTCGCATAAGATAAATGCTATCTCTTTTGCTGACAACTCTAACAACTTCGATTCTTGCAATTCTAATGCACTGAAACTTTGAATTTGTCCCTGGCCATCCTAACTTCCAAACACTTTACATTGCTTCTCGCATATGCTAACCCCCCATTCAAAATTTCACTTATTTACTTACTAGGTTTTGCTCCACATTGAACATTTACTATTTAATTACTAAGTTTTACTCGACATTTCAAATTTACTAAGATTTACTTCGCATTGAACAATTTACATTCTTGCATATTTTTACAAAGTTTTATCCCAAATGTTTTTAGTCCAAACACTTTATGTTGCTTCCCATGTATTCTAACCTTCCCATTGAACATTTCACTTATTTGCCTCCTGTATATGCCAACCTCCCCATTGAACAATTAATACTTTGCATTTTTTCTTGTTTTTAACAAAGTCTTATGCTAAATGTTTTAGCGTGAACAATACTAAATGTTTTTACTTGTTTTTTCTTTATTCTTATCGTTCTCCTGTTGCATAAACAATAATGTTATTCTTCTTTATTATATGTATTTTTTTAATTATTATCTTTTAACAAAAACCATTCATTACTTGGGCATTTAATTATATTAAGTTTCATTGTTGAGCATATATTTCCCAACTAACTCGACAGTAACTGCACTGCCATGCAACTCTTGTTAATTGTATCAATAATTTGAGTTGTATAAAGAATAATCAATCGCCACGAATAATGAAATTATTCAAGTAAAAAATGATTTTCTGTTAAAGTTAAAAGGGCATTAAACTGTGAGTAAAATATCAACCATGCATAGCAAAGAGTGAATATACTATAAATGATTAGTTTATCCCTCTTGTTTTCATCATAAAACAACCAACATTTGAAAAGTTATTACCCATTTAGGCATGAAAATTTGCTATAAATCAAAATAGTAAACCAAAATAACAAGGTCAAATTATGTCCAAGATTTAGTTCACCCTTTGACACATTAAAATCAAGAAAAAATCTCTATATTTGTGTTTCCCCTTAAAAGTATGGAAATAATCCTCATAAGAAATAATACCACAGAAGCCTTAACACATGAGTTTATGCCAGCTTAAGGTGAATCGTTCCAATTTTCAATGCATCGATCTTGTATTGTAGTTTGTTTAGATAATAGTTGTTCCCAAACGACTTAAGAGAAGTGTGATAAATTAACGAGCAGTGAATCAAAACTTTAGGCATGTAAAGAAAAACATTTAAACCCTCAAATAAACCAATACTTGAAAAGATAAAATGTTTCAACAATCCACATGTCATTCAAGGACTTAAGCCATCGATTAGGTTTTTAGGATACATTAGATCATAAAATAATTGAAATGACATTGAAATAATGTGCCATGAACGCATATTCAGAAATTGTGACAACGTTTAACCATACAACATTTGTGGTCTGATCAACTTATAAATTCATTAAGTACTATGCCACATGTATCCATATCTACCATCAAATTTGTTATATTTGCAAATATTTCAAGTGGATTCAGATTTTAAACATGATTATCTTAGGTATGTGAGTCATTTAGATGTTAATTGGTTTCTTTATGGGTATGGATGTTATATCTATGTAAAAATATGAATTGAACACTTAGATATAAACCAAAAAAAGTTGCAAGTCGATTTAGATGAGACTAAATTTGAGAGGATGACATACAAAAACCAAAGTTAATGTCAAACGTTGAAATTATTAGCTCAAATAAATTTGAAGATGCAACCTAGATTTGGAAATATAAACCTGCAAACCATAGATTACATGTAAGAAAGAGTAAAGGGGAAATTTAAAAAACAATGTGGCTAAAGATTGCAAGGAAGATCAATGCTTTATCTTGCTTGGGAAATGGGGTCACTTGATCAAATCATGAGTGTTATTCTTGTATATTCAACACTTGATGATGCAAGAGAATCGATCTACCTCCGCACATGCCAGTTGAATAGCATGAGTGGTGCACATTCAAGGAAGGGAGAGGCGCCACCCTCTCATTTTGCCTTCGAGAATCTAAAGCGTGATCAAGGCAATTAATGTTGACAGGTTGGTAGAGCCAAGTTGTGCCTTCGCACAAGATGAAGATGAGGTCACCATTAAGTGGTTGACGGTAGAAGGGATCTGCATCCGATTGGGATCGGATTTCCATCATTTTAATATGCCCATTAGACAGGTGTTTTGAATGGTGATTAGACACCACTAGCTTAGCTTGAAGGGAATCTCATAGAGCCCCTCTTGTATAAACTCTTGTATTGTTTCCAGTAGAGAACATGCATATACATTGCAGATAGAGATAGGAGATAGATGGTTGAGGGAAAGCCGAGACTCAGTTGTAGTCCAGACTCACATATTGTAATGGACATTCTACCATTAATAGAAAGTAAGAGTTTTTCTTGTTTTCCAATTTCTGTGTAATGGATATCTGGTTATGAATGTCATACATATGTGTGTATGATGTAGATGTATGCTAGAAATCATCTGCAGGGATAGAATTATAATCTTCTATCTTCTATCTCTAAAGTGCAAGGAGTGTGTGACAGAGGGTGAAAATATGTAAGCCGATGCAAGGAGTGCATGTATGAACTCATTCGAGTCAGAAGAGAAGCTGTCGAGAGGGCACACTAAGATAATTCACAGACTTTGAGGGAAATTTCAAGGTGGTTGGGTACCTTGGAAAGAAAGACTGTGTAATGGATATCTGGTTATGAATGTCATACATATGTGTGTATGATGTAGATGTATGCTAGAAATCATCTGCAGGGATAGAATTATAATCTTCTATCTTCTATCTCTAAAGTGCAAGGAGTGTGTGACAGAGGGTGAAAATATGTAAGCCGATGCAAGGAGTGCATGTATGAACTCATTCGAGTCAGAAGAGAAGCTGTCGAGAGGGCACACTAGGATAATTCACAGACTTTGAGGGAAATTTCAAGGTGGTTGGGTACCTTGGAAAGAAAGACTGTGTGGGAGGAAGCACAACGTAGAGTTACTGAATACTCTTCCAGGAGGGAATAGAGAAAGTATGAGTGCATGCAAGAGAAACAAATTATRAAGTCTTGGACGCATTGAGAGAACCCCAGGGTTGATGGACACTCTGAGGAAGGAATGCTTTKCAAGAGTGAATCGAAAAAGGAAATGAGATGCCTTAAGACTTCTAGAAGGGCTAAGGGAGAAGCTGTCGAAAGGCTTAGCCGAGCGCAAGGAGTGCGCCAAGGACAYAGTAAGTTCATCTTATGAGCTCAGGAGGAAGGGAATTAAGTTGCCATAAGGGCACTAAAAAGTCCACTGAAGGACATAGAGGAACTGAGAACCTTGAAGGTTTCAAGCTGAGAAAATTCATAGAAGAATTTGCGCAGAACTCTGCAAGGAGTGTAGGAGAAGGCCGAGTACAGTCTAAGTCTCGAGAAGAAATTGTGCTAAGTGTGCAAGAAGGTCGAGGACTTGTCGAAGTCCCGAAGACTATGAAATCGTCCATCATCAGGAGGAGACATGTGACAGAAGATTGAGAGATCAGAGAGTTAGAACTCCGGAAGGTTTGCAAAGAGACAACAAAGATCTTTGCGAAGTTGAAAAGAGCGGTTTGAATCTAGACCGTTGGATATTGAAGGGATGTGTGGAAGCAATCCATACGATTCAGAGAGGAGTAACACTTCAAGAGACATCATAGGAGGATATCTAGAGAAATCAAAAGGTTGGAGTCTGAATAGATCGTAGTCGTCGATCGGAAGGAGGGACGTGGGCCATTGATCCTCCCGCGATTTGAGTTCTTCGATTCAGAGTTCAGGAACATATGAGTTGGCTGTCATGGGAAGAGTTGAAGCCTAAAGCCTGAAGCGCTTTGTGTGATTGAGCTCCGGGACACAGCTCGAGGTCATGTGATAGAAAAGGCCTAGCACGAAGAGTCGAGTGCTGCCGCCAAATTTATTCAAAGGGCTAAGAAGAGAGCCACAGGGTTAAGAGGACCCACACTTTGAGGGAAGAGAGACCCGTGGTATAGTTTGTCAGGTTCCAATAGGGAGCTGAAGAATCAATCCAACTCAGGTGTTTGAAAACGATCCTAGACCGGGAGGTCGCCGCGGCCCCGAAGGGAAGGGGGTCTGCGCCAGAGTGGTATCAAATCCTAATTTTATTCTCAGGTAGAGAGAAGGAGATAAATAAGATACTCTGATACCAGAGTGGTATCAGAGAAAATACAAAATTGACTTCTTTAGATAGAGGAGACAGTCTGGCTACGCCAAGTAGAGTCAGAGATTGAATTTGCCTGTAGACAATAGGTGAATATAGACAGAGTGCAATACTCTGTGGAGACTATTGCAAGGTGTGCAACAGATGGTAAACAACTATGTGGGCTGCAGGTGAAGAAATATGGTCATTAGTGGTCAAGGAGAAGTCTGCCCATAGAAAAGAAAAGCGAAAATGGACAAGGACCTCAGTGAAATCCAAGAAAATATGGAAATGCTAGCATTCAAGATGAAACAGGAAGAAAAGGTGCGCTGGAGATATGAGTGGCCTTTGAAAATGACAGCTAAGTGGCCTGTTCAAGAGTTGTTGGCCTGAAGGAAACAAAAAGTATTGAAGAGGTGGTTGAGATATGTCGAAAACCTCACTTGCGAAGGAAAGAGATCTAGAAGAGGTCTTGTAGGTTTCCAAGTGGGAAATGCGAAGGGGTCAATTGATCTCGTAAACTGCTAGGAGGGCAGAGGAGACATCCCAAATTTCCAAGTGGGAAAGGGGGAAGATATGAGCTCAGATGAGAGTTCACATCAGTAGGGGGTGTTGGCAGATGGAGAGGAGGAAGAAAGGCCTCATCCATATGAAGATTCATGCGAAACTACAAGCCGAGTGAATTAATATGATGACAAGTTGGAAAATTTCATCAGAGAAGAGAAGGATTAGAGGTGCCTTTTGGTAATTAGAGGAGTCGATATATTCCTTCCACGCATTCGAGGAGAGGCTAGCACAGATGTAGCAGATACAATAGAAGGACAACAAGATGAGATTGTCATAGAGGAAGAGGAGAAAATACTGAAGTCTGTCCCAATAGAAGAGGAGCACCTAGTTGAGTTACTTACTCAGTGGGAGATGGAGTTGAAGGCACTGGAGGATTGGTTGGAAATTCCGAAACCAAAAGGTGGCTTCCATGAGAAAGCATTCCAGAGGAGACATACCAACATGAGTTGCAACTGGAGAGAGCTGAAATGGAACCAGCCAAAGAACTGACATGGCCTAGTCTATCAGAGGAGGTAGTTGAACAGTAGTTCAATGGTGAGACTGTAGAATTGGAGTTTGCAATAGAGTGGCCAGTCAACGTCACAAGGGGTGAAAGAAGCATGGGAAATCAATATGATCTACCCATAGAGCGGTGTGAAGATTTGCAGCCGAGCAGACTGCACAAGTTGAACCAGCCGATGAAGTAGCTGGAAGATACATAGAGGATATACATAGGTTGATGTTGAGGTCAGCAGAAGAAGCGGTAAACAAGGAGAAGCTGGACAAAAAGGAGCCTGCACAAGAAACAGAGAATATGGAGATGCAACAACAGAAACAACAAATCAGAGGAGAAGAAGGACAACTCCAAGAGAAAGTTTGGGATCCAGGAGGATTTCAACAGAGTTGGGAAGCTCATGAGCAGGAGCTCATGAATTTTCGTAGTTGTGGAGTATGATGCAAGAGCATCGCTCTACCTCCACATGCATCAGTTGATTAGCACGAGTGGTGTGCATT
>JASDQU010102673.1:81329-91330 GCA_032191745.1 Picea mariana
AGGGACAATGACTATGTGCATGAGCCATGGAGAGTGAAGAGTAGGGATGGTGAGCTAAGGAGTGGATCGTCAGCATGAGAAAGTGCCTGTGGAGTGAATGCACATATGTGCAGAGAGCCTAGTACACAAACCTCTGCCATTTTTGATTTGAGAAGCCAACAAAGGATGCACTAGAATAATGGAGGGTGGTTTGAGTCATAAGTTGATAATAAATACTAGAAGTAGGCGACATGTGGCAGTCACATGGTCCATGAAGAGGTGGCAGGTTTCGTCTCCTCCGTTGGACTTGTGGCACACACTAACACCCCATCCAGGGGAATCATTCTTCTTGAATTTCTCTTTCATATTCATTTTTTCTCAACTATCTCAATATTTTTTCATACATTCCCAATGCCATTTCAGGTCTAGATGAGAAAAAACCTGCTTGTAAAAAGTAGATGCAGTTTATTTAAGTTTATGTAATTGTGATTGAAATTTCATTGAGAGTATTTCAACCCTCTTGTTTCATACATTTTTAATCTTATTTCATTTGGGATATTACTATTAATTTCTCCCACAAATAACTATTACGGGGCATTAAATTAGTGACTTTTCAAACTTTGAGTCTAAAGTGTGAGATTTGAAATGTATTGTCCATCAAAATCATTTTTGAGTTGTAATGAAGTGATCATCTAAAGTTCTTTGATGACCTATCTATTTTAATTTTCTTTCATATTGGAAAGTCATAGTTGATCATGGGTTTACAACATTTTAAAAGGAAGACAAAATATAAGTCGAAGGCAAACTCTATACAAATCTCTTTCAAATATATTTATTTACTTTTATTTCCATGAATAAGATGACGTGATTAATGAATAAATCTACTAAACGAGATCTTTGTTGGAATATATTTTGGGGTTTTCTCCTTAGCACTCACCCATTGCATTTATCTACATAAATACAAAGAATCTTCCAATATATCAAGAGAGGATAACCACCTCTATAAAAATGAGGAGATTCTTTCTTGTTCCCCATTCTCTTAAATGTTGGTCATTTTCCCTTGATAGTAAAAATGATCAACACCATTGTATGGCCATATTGTACTTCTTCCAAGGAACTATAAATCTCATGTAGTTGAAGTCCTTCCTTTGAGAGTTGATCTGCAATCTTGTTGCACTCTCTATAAACATTAGTATAGATGACCCAAAGAAACTGATTAGATATTTCCTTTAATTGATGTGCTAGTGGAAGGAGATAGTTATTTTGAACTTGGAGGATTCCTTTAATCCAATTAATGACCATATATGAATCACCCATGACCCGAAGCATATCAATCCTTCTGTCCAAACCAAATTTTAGTATATAGTAAGTCACCGATAAGTTTTCGGCATCAACGAGATCTAAGATATAAATCACAAATATAGACAACCATAACAAATCATTGATCACCGATACATTTTCGGCATCAACGAACTCTTATGAACGAAACTTCAGAACATTAACCGTCACAAATCATTGATTGCCGATACATCATCAATATCAACATGATAGGATGATGTGGCTAGGGATGTATGTCTAAAGAAAATCACTGATGTCGAAAAAATGTTTCTCACGTAGAGGTCAAAATCAACAACCACGTGTCTTTGTTGCGTAAATAGTTTGTATGACTCAGTCTTTTCCCCATGTCACCTTTTGAGGTTCCCCGCATCATATATGTACTTCCATGTCAACATTTCCACGCCAACATTGTACGACAGTTTTGGTCAGCATTGGAAGTTTTTCCTAAAGGTATCAACGAAACAATGTCTAAGAAAAGTTGTCGACGTTGATTTAGTCATTAACTATCAACAGGCTGTTAGGTCACCAAAAGATGGAGTTTTTCATCGAACCTTTGTCATTATACACCAACAATACAAGTTGATTTGTGATGTTGTTCCATTCAAAAAACCTTGTTATTTCCTCGACACCGATCATACTAGTTTCTTGTGAACACGAAAAGGCTTGGTAATTCGATGTGACACCTCCAACTGAGATGAGACATAATTCTTCATTTTGATAGAAAAAATAATTTTTCACACAACCTACACCATGATCCCACACATCGACCAACCATTGAAACTTACATTCACCAATGAACTACGAAATAACCCACTCCTGCGTCGCCAACCTGTGTTGCATTTAATCCTAAGCTTGATGCAAATTCTGTAATAGATTGCACAAATCGCATTTACACTCTTGAATTTAAGACTTGATGCGACAAGGTAGGTATGCTTTATGTTTGAATTTGCGAGGTTTATTCCCATACATGGTATTTTTTTCTCAAATCATGTACCTCCTGAAGCAGACGAAGAAGTGAGAGCAAGCACCAAGAAGGTTACAACCCACTCCTTGACTTTGATTACCAGTAAAACCAGGTTAATCTCTTGCAAGGAAGAGTAAAATGCCTCCAAGAAAGCCAACAACCATGCGCTCACCAAGAATGCCCAAAATGAAGGAAGAAAATGTTGGCAAAGGGTCTACACTAGGCGCTGCAAGGGAGATTGATTTTGTCTTAAAGACATAATCAATTATCCGCACTGCTACCAAAAATCAATATTCCCAACCTCCGACGTTCGATGACACAGAGGAAAGCACTGGATATAATGTGGTGCTCCCGCATTGGGGAGACCTGTAAAGAAAAATCAGTCAGGAGGATTACATTGAGTTCACACCTCACAACAACCCAGAAGTCGGAATATTGGATGTTCAAGTGTTCCCGAACATCAGGAGATCATATCTGCATAGTGTGGCTTGTCGGACCCTAGTTTTTCCCTGCATCAAAATATTAGGATGGATAATTGACCATGCAGACACAGTGAAATGCACGTTCAACAATGTGGAGGGAAAATGTGTTGGTGTTTTCCTTCCAATTGAGGTACACAAGTATTATAAACTTAGGGACCCAGAGGAAAGGATAAATACAGATTTTGTGGTCAAATTTTATGAGTATCATGACGCCAACAGGTTAATAGCCTCTTGGTGGAAAGAAGACAAAAAATTCACAAACATAAACACTAGATGGTACAATATGGTAAATCTCAAAGATCCCTACATGTATTTAATGGCTTTGATTTTCCAATTATATGGAGAAAAAGATTGCTGAAAATTTTCAGAAGCTTGGATGCCCTTGGTGTATATCGTGGCAATTTTTGGGAGTAGTTTCAATTGGGGAGCCATTATTTCCAAACAACTGAGTATTAATCTCCTACAGGCCCAGACATGGAAGGAAGAAGAAGTTCTAATATTCTACATGGCATCCTACCTGCTGGATGTAATCTTTGCGAGAAACGTTTTCATAGGTATGAATTTAATTTGACATATTGTTGAATTGCCTGTACATGCTTATTTCAACATCTTATGGGAGAATAAGTACAAAATATTGTATGCCATGATATGTTATGGGTTCATAGCCAGGATATACTTAATTATCTTTAGAAAGGAATTCTCTAGGATTTCATTGGCAGCCAAAAAGATGATAGCTAAAGTTGGCCACTGGTACTTCGAAGAGACAAGCACCTATATCAAAGTGTTCGGAGCTATTGGTGCACCCCACCTACTCCCCGTTCATGTCCCAGATCGTCTCATATTGGGATCGATTTGCTACCAGACCATTTTATAAGGTTATAATGCTTCCATGGTAAAGGATAAGAAGAGAGCTTTCATTCCCTATCGTTTTCACATAGGATTTTATATGGTTAAAGATACTACGCAGGCGAAACAAGAAGGGTTAAATCAACTTGAGTATCGGTTCCCCACAGTTCTCTTTCGCATGCATGATCCAAAGGGTTTAGTCCTCGAGAAAGCGTCGTAGGTATCCTCCTATTGGTCATATGCTCATGATAGTTTTGAATATGAAATCTTTACCGAAGGCACCTAGGACTGGGAGGAAGTGCTCCACAGAAAGGCTAACCCAACTATGACCAAATTCAAAGAAATGAATTTGGATGAGAAAGTGGAGACAATAGAGCAAACAAATCAAGAGTCCCTTAGGGTTAGAGAATAAAATAGAGAAGTAGAAGTGACTGAGGCACAAATAAGGGGGATGTTGTTACTAGAAGAAGCCGAAAGAGATATTGCAAGATTTGAGGGAGATCCCCTACTCAATCCTTTGATAGGACCTTTGGGAATAACCCCGGTAGGTGCAAGAGAGGAGGAAAAACCAACTAATTCATATGCAATTCCACTAGGGGAGACCGTTGATCCAGAAAACCCCAGCCTATGTCACCACAAGTAGGATCGTCGGTGACTACTACTATGGGTCAACGAAGGTCAAAAAGAGCACCAAGCCAGACAAGGATTCCTATTGTCCTCATATATTTAATCACCATATACGACGATGAGGAAGGTTCATAAGCCTCATGCATAACCCAATTACCAATCACACAAGAGGAGGAACCTAGGGAAACATCTCCTCCAACTTCCAATGTTTTGATCCCAAATCCACAGGAAGGAAACCATGAGGCTAGGAGCACTCTGGAAACTAAATTTATCGATCAATTGGGAACACAAACTCATAATGGAAGCTCCAAGAATGACTTGGGTGCTGGTGAACAAGAAGAAGAAATGGAGTAGCTAGAAATCAACATATCAACATAAAAACACCCAACTAATGTCAATCCTTCACCTACTTCCATTGATAGGACAAAGAATTTGTCAGCCAACAAGGACCAGCCGAAATCCAAATCACCAGAGAAAACAGAAACCTCCCCTGCTAACGAATTGAAAGAATATTCCATAGAACATATTTGTACGACAGAAAACCTAGGAAGTACTCTGTCCTGGGGAGATCAACAGATTCCTGAACCAATATATGAAATCACTGATATACAGGGAATTTCTTATGACAGGAAAAGGAAAGTTGTGATGATGAGAACAACCAAGAAAAGTAAGCTCACACTCGATAGCACACTTCTCATAATCATAGAGGAAACATTGTTTGACACAACAAATTCTAATATGGCTGAGCTAATCAAAGCATGTATGGCCATAAATGATGCCACTTTAGACATGGAAATAAGGGATGAAAGGGAGGTAGTTTCCATGAAGAAATAACTAGACCATCTGCGACATCAAGCGAAATATTACCAGAATTCGACACAGGTAGTGGTACTCCTGAAGTGTGAGTTATGGGAAATGTATGCACAATTCACAAGTGAAAGAGATCTCTTCATCATTCGCTTAGCTTATTTGCATGAAGATACCCTCATGGGGTTGGAAAATTTTAAAGACATGCAACAATGGTATGAAAAGGCACATTAAGCCTTAGAACTGATAGACTACATCAACGAAGTGCAGAAGGGACGAGATACAAAAGAGCATGGCATATGAGTGCTGATGGATAGAAACATCGCCTAAATAAGGAAGGTAGTTGAACATTGGGTAAGCATGGTCCAAGAATCTCAGCAGAAAATGTAGGAAAGATGGGGAGAGTGTGAGAAAATTTGGGAAATGAGGAACATTGACCTACCAGAGTTTGGTCCACCAAAGTATTTCACCGATTTTCATGACATAGTTAAACAATGTGAGGAGCACCTTCAAATCCTCTTCGAAATTAGGCAGAAAAAAGATGACCAGATGCATTCCTAGGGCGTCCTCATCCAACCGATGGACATCTTGTTCGATGCGTTAATGGATTCTCCTGCACGCGCCAGATTCCCTACTTGCGGTCAACGGTTTACCCCAGTCTACACAATACATGGACAACCATGATCAACTATGGATTGATGTCTCCAAGTTTTGGTTTTTTGTCTATTTCAGTTGCAGTGTCCTTGGTCGAGCTTACCACGAAAACAAGATAGATGAACTAGTAGTTTTTTCTTATTCTGTCTACATATTTTTAGTTATGGAAGCTTTGTCTATAACTAGCCTTGGCGATAGGTTGCAGAACATGGTTCAAACATTTTTGTTTCCACAGATGGACTACAATTTTTTGTGTAAACATTTTAGTTCCAATAATGTTAGAACTCAGGAGGATGTGTCAATATCTGAACATCAAGGAGCCACATGTTTTAGTTTACCATTTGTGGCGGAACAAGTGGCTCACACTTGCCACTGTACAACATATAAAATCTTCATTTGACCAGGCGCTCACTAAGAATGCCTAAAATGAAAGCACTAGATCTAAAGTGGTGCTCCCATGTTGGGGATACCTGTATAGAAAAATCAATCAGGAGTATTACCTGGAGTTCACACCTCATAGCAACCCGAACGTCGAAATATTGGATGTTCAAATGTTCTCGAACATCAGGAGATCATATCTGCATAGGGTGGCTTGTCAGACCCCCGTTTTTTCCTTCATCGAAATCTTAGGATGGATAATTGACCATGCAGACACAGTGAAATGAACGTTCAACAATGCAGAGGGCGAATGTGTTGGTGTTTTCCTTCCAATTGAGGTACAAAAGTAGTATAAACCCAGGGACCCAAAGGAAAGGTTAAACACAGATTTTGTGGTCAAATTTTATGAGTATCATGACACCAGGAGGTTACTAGCCTCTTGGTGGAAAGAAAATAAAAAATTCACAAACAAAAACATTGGCTGGTACAATATGGTAAAACTCAAAGATCCCTACATGTATTTAATGGCTTTGATTTTCCAATTATATGGAGAAAAGGATTGCTCAAAATTTTCAGACGTTTGGATGCCCTTGGCGTATATCGTGGCGATTTTCAGGAGTAGTTTCAATTGGGGAGACATTATTTCCAAAAAATCGAGTATTAATCTCCTACATGCCCAGACATGGAAGGAAGAAGAAGTTCCAATATTCTACATGACATCTTGCCTGCTGGACATAATCTTCACAAGAAACATTTTCACAGGTATGAATTTAAGTTGGCATATTTTTTAATTGCCTGTACGTGTTTATTTCAATGTCTTATGGGAGAATAAGTACAAAATATTGTATGCCACGATATGTTATGGGTTCATAGCAAGGATATACTTCATTATCTTTAGAAAGGAATTCCCTAGGATTTCAGTGGCAACCAAAAATATGATAGATAAAGTTGGCCACTGGTACTTCAAAGAGACAAGCACCTATATCAGATTATTTGGAGCTACTGTTGCACCCCACCTACTCCCCGTTCATGTCCCATATTATCTCATATTGGGAGATATTTGTTACCAGACCATTTTACAAGGTTATAATGCTTCCATGGTAAAGAATAAGAAGAGAGCTTTCATTTCCTATGGTTTTCACATAGGATTTTATATGGTCAAAGATACTACATAGGAGAAACAAGAAGGGTTAAATAAACTTGAGTATCAGTTCCCCACAATTCTCTTTCACTTGCATGATCCAAAGGGTTTAGTCCCCTAACACGCATCGTAGGTGTCCTTCTATTGGTCGTATGCTCATGATAGTTTTGAATATTAAATCTTTACCGAAGGCACCCAAGACTGGGAGGAAGTGCTCCACAAAAAGGCTAACCCAAATATGACCAAATTCAAATAAATGAATTTGGATGAGAAAGTGGAGACAATAGAGAAAACAACTCAAGAATCCCTCAGGGATAGAGAATAAAATAGAGTAGTAGAAGTGACCGAGGCATGGAGAAGGGGGATGTTGTTACTAGAAGAATCTGAAAGAGCTATTGCAATATTTGAGGGAGATCCCCTACTCAATCCTTTGATAGGAACTTTGGGAATAACCCCTGTAGGTGCAAGCGAGGAGGAAAAACCAACTAATTCAAATGAAATTCCACCAAGGGAGACCTCTCATCAAGAAAACCCCAGCCCTATGTCACCACAAGTAGGATCGTCAGTGACTACTACTACGGGTCAACGAATGTCAACAAGAGCATCAAGATGGAAATGGATGCCTACTATCCTCATATAATTAATCACCATATATGACATTGAGGAAGGTTCATAAGCCTCGTGCATAACCTAGGTACAAATCACACAAGAGGAGGAACCTGGGGAAACATCTGCTCCAACTTCTGATGTTTATATCCCAAATTCCCAAGAAGGAAACCATGATGCTAGGAGCACTCTGGAAACTAAATTTCTCGATCAATTAGGAACACAACCTTAGAATGGAATCTCTAAGAATGACTTGGGTGTTGGTGAACAAGAAGAAGAAATGGAGCAACAAGAAATCAACATCTCAACGGACAAACACCCAACTAATGTCGATCCTTCACCTACTTCCACAACTAGGACAAAGAATTTGTCAGCTGACGAGGACCAACTGAAGTCCAAATCACTAGAGCATACAAAAACCTCCCTTTCTAAGGAATTGAAAGAATATGCCATAGGACATCTCTATACGACAGAAAATCTAGGCTGTACTCTGTCCTGGGGAGATCAACAGATTCCTGAACCAGTAGATGAAATCACCGATATACAGGGAATTTCTTATGATAGGAAAAGGAAAGTTGTGATGAGGAGAACAACCAAGAAAAGTAAGGTCACACTCAATAGCACACTTCTCATAACCACAGAGGAAACATTGTTTGACACAGAAAATGCTAAGATGGCTTAGCTAATCAGAGCATGTATGGCCATAACCGATGCCACTTTAGACATGGAATGATCTAAAAATGAAGAGAAGACTTGAAATCTTGAAATTATTTGCAAGTAAATGTTATGTGTTAAAAGCAAATGGATCAACTTTGCAACACATTAATTAAAGGATTATTCATGCAAGATACAATAGACAGTAGCACAATCAATGAACATAAGCACATAAACACAATAATTGATAAAGGCGTTCACCCCTCTCTTGGGCTACATCTCATGGTCCAGCTTCCAATGGATCATTGTTATTAATTGCTCAAAGTGCTCAAAAACATGCCTTACAATGCTCAAATTGACCAACCGACTGCTCCAATGGCTTCAGAGCGTCCAAAAACCCCTAGCTGGGCTTTTTCGACACCTTAATCGGTCAAAAAACAAAGAAGTTAGGCCTCCTGGAAGTCCCCCTCTCAAGCTTTCTGTCTCTGCATCTACAAAATGCACCCTTGTTACATGAACCTGGCACACACGCAATTTAAAGCATGAAAACCCAGCACCAGTCGCAACCGCGCCAACGGTGCGAATTGTAGGATGGTTATGGGTGCGCCAGCCCCTAACCGCCTAGCATCTGGGCACGTGGGGTCCATACGACCTCGCGATATGGAAAAAAGGGCTAAACGATACAATTGTTTCAAAACCGTTTGAACTTTCCTGTGCTCCGATCGTGGTCATATGTATAAACCATACGACCGGCTCCATATAACTCTGCACGCCTCCGTGTGATATATGGTCATATGTATATAAAAAAACCACGGGCTATGTTTAAAACCCCGCACTCGCACCGTTGGTGGGTCTGGGCATATGGCATGGTCATATATACAAAACAAAATGACCGCGGGCCAGGGCTAAGCCCCGGCCCGACCCCCCACCAACTATCACATAATTTAAATTCAAATATATACCAATCCATATATATAATAAGGCATAAACGGTAGTCCGTTGGTCGGACGGTCTTTGTGAAGGCACTATGTAGTGGGGAGGTCCGGGGGTTGAACCCCATGGACTCCAATATATTTTAACAAACCAACCAATAACTAATACCGGGGTGGCACGTGGCACCCCATAACTGGGCCACGTGGCACCCAATCACTTGACCAAACAATGCCACGTGTCACCTCCCAATTCGACCAATTTTCAGCCAATAGATGATTTCCACATCACCTCTAACATGTCATCATACGGTCGTACGACCCTGCCACGTCAGCCTGTACGGACTATACAGACTGTACAGTCAGCGTCCTTTTTTTTCCTGTTTGACATTTCGAACAGATTGCAATATCTCTCGCTCCCGATGTCCGTTTGAGACGAAACGAGTTGCGTTGGGTTCACAACGATGAGGCCTACGCTCTCATCCAGTTTGAAGCAATTCAGAGCAATTTTAATTTTTGAGAAAAATTTGATCCCCTGATCACACCTCCCCATTGGGAAGCTTTTGGACCTCCAAAAGACTATTTTTCAGTCTATG
>JASDQU010102673.1:97143-111472 GCA_032191745.1 Picea mariana
TTAACATGATCATTCAGTTAAAAAACAAAAAGGGACTTTGATAGACATATACTTGAAATCTCATTCTTAAAAATCAAAGTTTGAGAAATCACTAGTATAATTCCCTGAACAGTTCTCTAGGGACCTAAAAAAATATACAAATATCTCTTAAAAGAGTTTATAAATGTCTTTGAAATGAGTTGGTAAAATTTAAAGGTAAATGCATTCATCCTAAATAGATTGGGATGGGGCTCCCATAGACCAGTAAATGAAAAGACCTGGAAGAAAAGAGAAAACATAGTTAGGGGTCAACCTTTGGTATTCACTGATCATGAAACAAAAGGTTGGATGAAAACTAATTGAGAGGAAAAGAATGAGAAAGGGATTTTTGAAGTTTCTTCTTGACTTAGTATGATGGAAAAAATACCTTCTCATTTTCTTTCTGAAGTTTCTTTTGTATGCTTCTCTATTGGAGGTGCTCGAACAATTGTAATTGCTTGTTGATTATTTGGATTGGTTACTTTAATCAAGGCATTATTTAACCATTTCTCAATGTATTATTGCATGGGAGGGGACCGTTATCTCATGCTTAATCTTGGTATCAAATAATTCATTTTCCATATCTTTGAAATAAAAAACTAACTAGTGAATTGTATCTTCAATATCTTCACTTTTTGTTAACATAATAAAAAACAATTTATTAACTTCTTCCTCTGAGAATTCAATTAGGTTGAAATAACTATCCCATGAGGCTTTAAGGGCCTCCAAAAGTTATTGTAGTTAATGACTTGAAATAAATATTGAGTTCACAATCAAATGTGGGCCCTCCAATTCTTTATTAATCTCAACAAGCTTAAGGAATAAATCACTTCTTTTTGTATTTATAGTGTAACACTCAACAAACATTTCTCGTAAACACTTGATCCTCCTTAGCTAACATGAATTTATTTTTTTGAGTCTAAATTTGGATGGAATATTTTTTTCCCTTCTTTGAACATCATTCATACTTGATATCTTAGTTGAAAAGGTGTCCACAACTACTTTATAAAAATGTTCATGATTTTCTAAGTCTTTTTGGAGATACTCCTTAAAATTTAAAATTATTGTAGAGAGGGTTGTTGAACTAGTGGCTAGTTCCCAAATGTCAAAAATTAAAGTGACACTCTTCCTAATGTTATCTCTCACATATTTTCTAACAGTCGTTAACAGGCTTGAAGAACCTTTTAGCCTCAAACTTGATTAAGGTATATCCTTCAACACATTAAGTGGTCTTATTGCATAAATAGGTTAAACAAATAAAGGCTAGGGTAGAAAAGCATCCTCTAAATATTTTATCCTTTTCTTCAGAACTAGTTTTTCCTTCTCTTGTTCATCAATGGAGTATTTATGGAAATCTCCTTTGGCTTGATGGAGTTCCAAAACCTTATAATCTTTAACCTCTGTCATGTCTATCTCTAAGATCCATTTTTTAGCAACCTTTTTATTTTTTAAATTCATTTTTTCAATTTGTAATTTCTTTTATTTTTTTATCAAATGCAACATAGTGGGGAGTGAGAGATTCTTCTTCAAAGACCAATGGATCTTCACTATCCAGTTGTTCTACCACTATTCTACTTTAAATTAGTTGTTTCTTGACCCAATTGGGTTCTCCAATTTTAACATTAACATCCATGACTTCAAATTCCATTACTTCTTGAATTCCTTTTTCAACAAAATCTCTTTCCTTTTTATACTTACTGGGGTTGTATGTAATTTTTCAAGACCTTTTTAGGAGGGTTTTTCCACCTCCATCATCAAAAATACCAATGTGAGACCTCCTTTGTTCTTGGTTATCCCATGAGTCTTTCTCCTTTTTCGAGAAATGTTTGGTGAGCCAGGGTTACCACTTGTTGTGGTTCACCCCTTTTGTTTGTACTGGTCATTCGTGCTAACAAGGGTGTAAATATCATTCTAATGTTTCTCAGGGGAAACCTTGAAAGGGTTTTTATTATCACCCCCTCCTTCCTCCATTTGAGTTGTCTTAATAAAAGATGAGCCATATCCAACTGTGAACATGTGTGTCGAGAAAAAGCCATTACGGTCAAATCCATGGATTTCATGAATTTATCTTAACTTAAAATGATAAAAACAAATAGAAAATTTATCCAAATGGAAGATATTATTAACAATAATCTCTCCAATATTCTAAGGAAGTGGAAGGAATTGTTTCTTTTGTTTCTCATTAAATAAATATTCCCAATGCTTATAATGTCTGCAAACTTCGATTGTGAAGAATTTATTAGAAACATAGAATGTGAGTAGACATAGTTTTCCTTGAAAACCATATAGTATGGCATAGATGAAATCATCTAGAACCTCAAAAATTCCCTTTCCTGCAAGAAAGGTTGAAGCTTCCATTGATAGTCTTGGTGTAGTGGGACCATGAATCATCTTTTTAAAAGTGGACAAGAAAGCACTTTTTACTTCATAAAAATGGTATGGAGACTCATGTCCCCATAGTGTGGGATACCAGAATTGTATTGGATCCTTGTAGTCAACATTTCTTGTTCGTAGTAAATTTTCAAATATGTGACAATAGGCTATAGCATAAATTAAATAAGAATTCATATGAAATTTATTTGTTTTTTGAAAGTTTCCTAACTGAAAGGAAATTTTTTTTGAAATAATGTGAGCCCAATCAAACATGGACCCTTCATGAACAAAGTGATGAAAAATATACAGAACATATCTTGTAACAACAACCGTGGACTCTTGTCCAATGATTCTAGCAAACAACCATGCAAACTCTTTATATGATTATTTGAGTGAACATACCTCTATTTGAGAAGAGTTCATATAATCAATTGATGATTCTATGAGGAAATTATCCAAGAGACTTTGTAATACCCTTTCTTCCCCCAGTTTGTAAATATAACTATAACTGGCCAAGACACTATGGCAAACTAAATATGTGTGAATGTTTTATTTGATGAACCTTTGTATAAAAGGGTCAATGTATGAATTTTTTGTTATTAATAGAAATTGGATACGTGTTGCACAACTGTTGAAAGGGGGGAGTTTGCCAAGATAGACCATGGATTTTATGAGAGAGATGGTGAGGGAAAACAAGAATGGTGGAGATGACCCTCACCAAACCGGTACCTACCGGGTGTAATTGATCAATAGTCCTCTGACCCAGAAATGAATTACCAGTTAGGATGGCAGTTGGAAGGCCATCCTCAAGAGTTAATGAGGAGATGGGGTAGGGTACCCATATATAAGGCTTCCAGGCTTGACCATAAATTAGGGATTCAGACCCACACAACCTTGCTGAGGAAGCCAAGAAAGGAGGTAATTCAGGGGATAGAGGGAGATCTGCAAGGAAGAAGAGTAAAGAAAACAATCTCTAGAAGATAAGAGAGCATTTTTTTCGACTCTAGAGTTGAGAGAAAAGATGAGAAGCAAGATCGTTTTGGTTGTAAGAATCCATGGGAAGGGTTTCTCTACAATATGATAAATGAGGTCGACGAGTGATTGAGGAAGTGCTCTTGCAAACCTCCTTGCTTGGAGTAGAGAAAAATGGTTTCCAATTTCATGTGGGAGGAGGAGATTAACCTTCTTCCCTGACTCTCGTGGAGCAAGGAGAAAGAATCTCTCTCAGAGCATCATGTTCTATCTCGGGGGTGGTTATTGTTAAATTCATCAGGAGTGGTTGTGCCTATGGTTGGGAGGAAACATGCACCCCTTTTAGCAGTCGCTTCACATTTTCTAGTTATGATAAGTATTTTCATACTCTTTGTAATATATTGGATGTGATGATTCAATGCATGTGTTTATGGTTAAGTCTTGCATTATTTGAACAGTTATTAGAAATGCTCATTTTCTTCTATAAACTGTTATATTTACATGGTATTTGATTTACCTCAATTTAGTCATTAGAGAGTTATGGAATGTGAATCTGTAGGAGAGTCGAGGTAGGATTAACTGAAACGTCTAAGTCTTGTCGACTCTTTGAGTTTACCTTAGCAGGAATGTCAATTTCAACTCTATGGGAGAAGGGTGTTTCCTTCAGACTATCCACCCATGTGACTGAGGGATCATATACATGGCCTTAATCAAATCTCGACTAAGAGTTGAGTGTATCCTAGAATCCAAATATGATCCCATATGACCCAGGGTTGGAAACTCCTCGCTAAGCCAAAAAGGAGTGAAGCTACTTTGGCTCAGGGACTTTGAGACTTATGATTCCAGAACCCTCAAAAACATATGAAGGTCAAAGTCACGAATTGATGAGGGTCATAGATATGGGAATCTAGTGGATATATCTCTCAGCCATCAGCTAGGACTTAGGAAGGGGTAGCATTAAGTAATTTGGAGAAATCCCACTTCGGGAGAATAGGGGTGGTCTAGCACCGAAAATCCCGAATGATGGAGTCACGAAGTTAATATGGACCATTGAGAATAGAGGGACATGTGTCCACATATCAACGACTATCCAAAAGTTTGGGTAGTTAGCAGTATAGGGATGTGCAAGTTTCCCCAGAGCTCTACAATTCAAAGTAAATCCTTCACGTGAATGATAGGTACATGTGGTGATAGATCATATGTGGTTCAGAGATTCATAGCTCCGGAGAGGAAGTTGGAAGATACACGTCGAACTCCTAAATGTCAAACTTTTGAAGTGGCGTGGACCATTGTTCCTTGGATCCTTTGGGATCCCTCTCAACTGTCAATCTAAGAATTCCATTGAGAACCCCCCTTAACTTCCCAACCAAATGGAAACGCATCGTGGAGCGATATGTGGCCCTCTCTTGTCCCCTGTCAAACGTTGTCTGTTGGACTAGAGGCATTTGATGAGAGGCTACGTGGAAAGATATCCTATAGCAGAGAGACTTGGTACTCCAGAGGAACTTGGCCAAGATTTTTAAAGGTGTGAAGACTACCGAAGTCACCAGCGATGAAGTTAATCTCAATTGTTGATAGGTAGAGGATACGTGGTGCTAGATCCGAGAGTCTAGAGACTTGGCTCTTCGCAGGATTCACAATGTGGGAAGTTGGTAAGCTACAAAGCTCGGAGTTGTGAAGTAACGGAAGTCGTGGATATACGTATCTACGTGGAAATACCTTGACCATGAGATTCGAAGGAATATAGAAGTTCGTATTCCTGGGGATGATGTGGCACACTAATGTCATCCAGGGTGATGTGGACCTGCAACTAAGTTTCCACATGTCACCGAGATATGGACGATTCATAGAACCCTTATGCCTATTATATCATGACATGTATCACACCCTAATGAGGAAACGTGTCACCCCTATCCATCACCATGTGTCAACCTTTGGTTCGTGCTCACATGGACAATGTGGTTGGTAATGCGACTGGGACTCTAGGAGTTTGGGACTTTAGGAGTTCGCAAATATTTGGGGCATAGTATAGTGGAGAGATGTTCAACATCAATCATTGATTGTCGAACATTGAATGTTCAACATTGATCGCAGATCGTCGAACATCAAACGTTCAACCTTAATGTCGAATGCTGAACACCAAAAAAGGGATGTCGAAGTTCGATCACCGAACATTGAATGTCGACGTTCAACGTAGAACGTCGATTTCCAATCATCGAATGGCCAAGGAAATGTGGAGATATTTCGGGACTTTGGGGAGTATGTGTGCAGTAAGAAAAGGGACGTTCAATGTTGAACATTGAAGACCCCATCTAATAGTGACCAGATAACTTTGAGAGGCAATAGCTTGCAAACTAGAGCTCAAACTTTAGTGTGGTGGCGACCATTAGAAAGTTTGTGGTGAGTAGTAGCCAATGGAGATCCCAAAATTAGGATTTGAGATAGTTAGGAAAAACAAATTATGATGTCCCACCCATTAAAAGAGTATTTAGGGGTCGAGTGTGTTACAAATTGGTATCAAAGCATGGAAACAACACTTGGTCTTCTTGGGCTCATGCACGAGTCGCATAAAAATATTATTATAGAACTTTATGGGGTAACACCCTACCTTACCCCCCCTTCTATAAGAAACTTGTATGAGCCTCTATTGAAGAGAGGAACGAAACCTTCTACTTTTGATAGATGTTTTGGAAGTCTACATTTTATGTTGCTAATGTTTCCAAATAAAGAAGATGACTTCACTTTGCAATGATGTGTGTTGTTCATGAATTGGTAGATTATTAACTAATATAAAATGTTTTATCAGCACTCAAGTAGTCAGTGAATAGTAGGAAAAAACAATGTAAGGGATCGTGACACACCATGAGTTGGGGGATATATCCCACAATAGAGAGGAAAAATCTGATGAAAGGAGGGCAGTGGAAACCCCTCCATATTTGGCCGAAACTATNTATAAGAATCCTCATGGAATAATTATAGAGTTGTAAGGATGACAATGAAAGGATGGTAAAGGAGCAGGAAACGCAGACTGAAATTAATGCAGTCCTACTACAAAGTCTATCAGATATACAAAGGAAACTGCAACATGGTCCAACTTCCAATCATGTGGACAAGCATCATACTAGGAAAAATCCAAGTCCACCTCAAATACAAAAGCATGGTCCACAAAGTGGCCATGCTAGGAGGAGCACCTCAAGGAAGGACCAATGTGGAGCCAAGAGACACTTGTCAGATTATTCCTCTGAGGACACTGACAACTCCAAGGGATCTTCTAGTGGAAAAACTAGTTCCCATTTTGAGACAAGAAGAAAGAAGAGGAAACAATCTAAGAGTCATGACCCTGAAGATTTCAAGAAATCCAAACCACCCACCTTCAATGGAGATATTAATAAGGGGGAAGAAGTAGAATTTTGGCTACTCGGTTTGGATAATTACTTGAAAGTCCATGATTACTCTAAAAACTTAAAGGGTCAGATAGCCATTTTTAACCTAAATGGGAAAGCTTCCATTTGGTGGGAGGAACTTAGGAATGTGAAAGGAATCCATGAGAAGGACTTGTCATGGAAACAATTTGAGAAATACTTCAAGAAGAAGTATCTATCAGAAAAGTACTTTGATGAGAAGACAAAGGAGTTCTATGAACTCAAGCTGGGACAATTCACCATATATGAATATATCAACAAATTTCTCGAGCTAATGAGGTATGTTCCCTACATAAAGGATGAAAAAGTAAATATGCAATGATTTATTAGTGGACTACCTCAGCCTTAACGGAAAATAATTGAGTTTGATAAGCCAAATACTTTAGAAGATACTATTCAAAAGGAAAGGTATTGCTATGAGAAATTCAAGAATAGGACAGAACCCCATGAAGATTGGAAGAAGAAAAACAATTCGAGATTCAAGAAGAAGAGGTTTAAATCCTCAAGATTTAAGAACCCTGGGAAGATCTCTAGGATGATCCTTCCTACCAAAAGTGTGTATCAGAAAAAATTTCCATCCCAAAAAGGAAATAAACCATTCAGAGCAACTCCAAGTAAGACTGATAACACGAAGAGAGAACCCTTGAAATGTTGGGGTTGTGGAGAGGAACATACGTTGAGGGACTGTCTGCATAGGAAACATAGCAATAATAGGGTCTACAATGTCCAAGAGGCTACCACAGTCAATGATGTGGCTAGGAGAATGCCACAAATTTATGCAGCCTTCGATAATAGACAAGATGACCACTATGCTTCAGTGGTGGAGATGGAAGGTACAATTTACAACCATCCTGTTTCCATTTTAATTGACCCTGGTTCTAATTTGAGTTATGTTTCCCCTCAAACTATTGAGAAATGTAAATTGCAACAATTTAAACATGTTAAATCATGGCTAGTACAACTTGCCACTGGAACCAAAAGAAAAGTAACAAAGTTCATACCAGCATGCCAATTCGTTATAAGTGGGTTACCCACCCAAGCGAACCTAAACATACTTCCTTTAGGATATTATGACCTATTGATTGGCATGGACTGGTTGGCTACCCAAAAAACCAAGTTGGACTGTTACAATAAAAATTTGGAGTGGGAAAATGAAAAAGGAAGAAGGGTAACCCTACAAGGGATTCAAAATCCTGTCTCAGTGAGACAAATATCAACCCTACAAGTGAACAAGTATTGCGGAAAGGGATGTCACTTGTATCCAATACAAGTACTAAACTCTGTTGAGAATGACAAAACCAGCCTAGAGGACCATCCCATATTAAGAGAACATAAATATGTATTCCCAAAAGAGGTGCTAGGTCTACCTCCAAGAAGGGATATTGAATTTTCAATAGAACTTGTACCAGGAGCGGTGCCAATGTCTAGAACACCCTATAGAATTAGTACACCAGAGATAGTTGAGATTAAATGACAGTTGAAGGATATGTGGGACAAAGGCTACATTCATCCTAGTGTGTCTCCATGGGGAGCACTAGCCTTTTTTGTAAAAAAGAAATATGGCACACTCAGATTGTGCATATATTATAGACAACTCAATAAGATGAACATCAAGAATAAGTATCCCTTGCCAATGATCGATGACTTGTTTGACCAATTAAGGGGTGCTACAATATTCTATAAGATTGAATTGTGATCTGGATACCATCAGGTCCAAATTAAAGATGAAGACATCCACAAGACATCCTTTAGGACAAGATATGGACACTATAAATTTGTGGCGGTTCCATTTGGGCTTACCAATGCACCAGCAATTTTTATGTTCTTAATGAATAACGTATTTAGAAAGTTCTTGGATAGGTTTGTGTTGGTTTTCATTGATGATATCCTAATCTATTCCAAGAATAGGGAATAACATGAAGACCATCTCAAGCTAGTACTCCAAGTAGTAAGAGAACATCATCTCTATGCTAACCTTAGTAAGTGTGACTTTTTAAAGAAACAAGTCCATTACTTAGGCCATGTTATCTCTGAGGAAGGAGTGGCAGTTGATCCTAACAAGATTAAATACATCATGGATTGGCCTACCCCAAAGGATGTATTTGATATCCAATCTTTTATGATCCTAGTGAGATACTATAGGAGGTTCATAAAGGGATTCTCCAAGATTGGTTTCCCAATCACCTCTCTCCAGAAAAAGGGGGTTAAATTCATTTGGACATCAGAATGTGAAGAAATATTTCAAGAGATGAAATACCTTCTAACCAATGCACCTGTACTGAATATTTCAGACCCAAACAAGGACTTCCTTGTGTGTACAGATGCCTGGAAGGAAGAGCTTGGAGAATTCCTTATGCAAGAAGGACATGTGATTTGCTACGAATCCAAAAAATTGAATGAGCATGAAGTCAATTATGCAAACCACGATATGGAATTGGCTACCATATTGAAAGCTTTAAAAATGTGGAGGCATTAACTCCTAGGTAGAATAATTTTACTTATGACAAACCATAGTGGGTTGAGGTATTTGTTTGACCAACCAAAACTCAATGTGAGACAAGCTAGGTGGATGGCTCTCCTTAGTGAGTTTGATTTTGAAATCAAACATATCAAATGAAAGGAGAATAGGGTGGTCGATGCCCTTAGTATAAGTATGAAAGTGGTTCACTTGGAAGCGGTAAGCGCCAATGAATCAAACATCAAAGAGAGAGTCAAAAGTGCACAATAAACATATGCATTTTTCAAGACAGTGGCATCATACCTAAAGCAATATCCCATGGGGCTAAAGTACGAAGGTTATCAAATGCTTAATGATGGCATGTTGACTTACAAGGGTATATTATATATTCCAAATTGTGACGACTTGAAGAGTTTCATAATGGATGAACTACACAAAAGACCATATATTGGTCATCCGAGTTATCAGAAAATGAACACGACCACTAGGAAACTATTTTATTAGACTGGACTAAAAATGGACATAGTTGATTACTTAGCTAAGTGTCTATAATTTCAAAAATTCAAGGAAGAGCACCAACACCCAATGGGGTTATTTCATCCCCTACCAATTCCCGAATGGAAATGGGAAACCATCTCCATCGATTTCATCAGAAGATTACCAAGATCAACCAAACAGAACGATGACATCATGGTATTTGTGGAAAACCTGATCAAGGTTGCTCACTTCATACCCATCAAGTCAACTTGCAAGGCAATATATATTGCCAACATTTTCATGAAAGAAATATTTATACTGCATGGCATGCCTAAGGAAATTATATCCGACAGAGATACAAAATTTACTTCAAACTTTTGTAAATAATTGTTTGTTGGTTTTGAAACAAAATTGCTCTTTAGTACATCTTATCACCCCTAAACAGAGGGGCGGAAAGAGAAGGTAAACGAAGTATTAGAATACATGTTGAGGATGCATGTAATTCATCAACCCAAGAAGTGGGAGGACTACCTACCACTGGTATAATTTTCCTACAACAATGGCTATCAAGAGTCATTAAAAATGAGCCCTTTTGAATCCCTCTATGGAAGAAAATGCAACATTCCAATAAACTAGAACAACCTAGTAGACAGAGTTACAATCGGGCCAAATATTCTAAAGGAAATGGAACAAAAAGTAATTCAGATCAGGCAAAATATAAAGATATCCCAGGATAGACAAAAGAACTATGCAGACATGAAAAGGACTCCTAAAGAGTTCAAAGCAGGGGATCATGTGTATCTCTGAGTTAGACCCAGGAAAATATCTTTGAGGATGGGATATTATGCCAAGTTGGCACCTCGATATTGTGGACCCTTTGAAGTTTTGGATAGAGTGGGACAAGTAGCCTATCGGCTAGCACTTCCTCCCACAATGAAGGCACATAATGTTTACCATGTTTCTTTATTAAAGAAGTATGTACATGATTCTAATCATATTATTGATTGGTCTATGATTCAGGTGGAACCTTAGGGAGAATTCCTGCCAGAACCTCAATGCATAATAGACAGGAAGGAAACTCCACTCAGGAATAGAACCATTGCACATATTAGGGTGCAGTGGAAACACTTTGGCCCAGATGAGGCTACATGGGAAATGGAGGATGCCATGAAACATGCACATCCATTTTTGTTTACTTCTATACATACAGAGCACATCGACAGATAGAACATCAAGGACGGTGTTCCTTTAAGGGAGAGGGGATTTTAATACCCCTTGTTTCCCCCAGATTGTAAATATAACTATAACTCTCCAAGAGACTATGGTGGACTAAATATGTGTGAATGTTTTATTTCATGAACCTTTGTATAAAAGGGTCAATGTATGGTTTTTTTGTTATTAATAGAAATTGGATACGTGTTGCACAACTACTGAAAGGGGGGACATTTCCAAGATAGAACATGGATTGTATGAGAGAGATGGTGAGGGAAACCAAGAATGGTTTATATGACCCTCACCAAACCAGTACCTATTGGGTGTAATTTCTCAACAGTCCTCTAACCCATAAATGAATTACCAGTCAGGCTGGTAGTTGGAAGGCCATCCTCAAGAGTTAATGAGGAGATGGGGCAGGGTACCCATATTTAAGGCTTCCAGGAATGACCACAAATCGAGTATTAGGACCCACACAACCTTGTTGAGGAAGGCAAGAAAGGATGTAATTTGGGGGGAAAAGGGAGATCTGCAAGGAAGCAAAGTAGAGAAAACAATATCTAGAAGAGAAGAGAGCATGTTTTTCAACTCTAGAGTTGAGATAAAAGATGAGAAGCAAGCTCATTTTGGTTGTAATAATCTATGGGAAGGGTTTTTATACAAGCTGATAAACAAGGATGACGAGTGACTGAGGAAGTGTTCATGCAGACCTCCTTGCTTGGAGTAGAGAAAATCAGTTTCCAATTTCTCGTGGGAGGAGGAGAGTAACCTATGTCCCTGAATATCGTGGAGCAAGGAGAAAGAATCTCTCTCAGAGCATCATGGTCTAGCTCAGGGGTGGCCAGTGGTAAATCCGTCAGGAGTGGGTGTGCCTATGGTTGGGAGGAAACATGCACCCCTTTTAGTAGTCACTTCACATTTTCCAGTTCTGATAAGTATTTTTATACTCTGTGTAATATATTGGATGCGATGATTGAATATTTTTGTTTATGGTTAAGTCTTGCAGTATTTGAACAATTATTAGAAAATTTGTTCATTTGCTTCTGTAAACTGTTATATTTACATGGTCTTTGATTTACCTCAGTTTAGTCGTTAGAGAGTTATGGGATGTGAATACAATTGAGTGTCGGGGTAGGATTAACTGAAATGTCTAAGTCATGCTGCCCCTTTGAGTTTACCTTAGCGAGAATGTCAAGTTCAACTCTATGGGAGAAGGGAATTTCCTTTAGACTATCCACCCATGTGACCGATGGCTCATATCCATGGCTTTAATCAAGTATAGACTAAGAGATGAGTGTAGCCCAGAATCCAAATATGATCCCATATGACCCAGGGTTGGAAACCCCTCCCTAAGCCCGAAAGGAGTGAAGCTACTTTGGCTCTGGGACTTTGGGATTTATGATTCCACAATCCTAAAAAATAGTCGAAGGCTGGAGTCGTGAATTGATGAGGGCCATAGATATGGGAATCCAGTGGAGATATCTCTCAGTCGTGAATTGATGAGGGCCATAGATATGGGAATCCAGTGGAGATATCTCTCAGTCATTATATCATACTTAGGAAGCGGTAGCATTAAGTACTTCGGCGAAATCCCACTTCAGGAGAATAGGGGTGGTCTAGCATTGAAACTCCTGAATTTCGGAGTCGCGAAGTTAATCTGGACCATTCAAAATAGAGGGATGTGTTTCCACAGATAAAAAACTATCTGGAAGTTCAGGTATTCAACGGTATAAGGATAGGTAAGTTTCCCTGGAGCTCTGCAAGCCAGATTAACTCTTGGTCGTGAATGCTAGGTACATGTGGTGATAGATCGGGTGTGGTTCGGAGATTCAGAGCTCCGAAGATGAAGCTAGAAGATACACATTGAACTCTCAAAGGTCAAAATTCCGAAGTGATGTGGACCATTGATCCTTGGATCCCTTGGGATCCCTCTCAAATTTCGATCTAAGAAATTCATTGAGAACCCCTCTGAAATTCCCAACCAAATGATAATGCATCAAATGTTGTCCATTGGACTAGAGCCATTGGATGATAGGCTATGTGGCAAGAGATCCTATAGTCCGGAGACTTGGTACTTCGGAGGAACTTGGCCAAGATTTTTCAAGGTGTGAAAACTCTCGAAGTCGTGAATGACAAAGTGAATCTCAACTATTGATAGGTAGAGGACATGTGGCACTAGATCTGAGAGTCCGAAGACTTGGCTCTTCGAGGGATTCATGATGTGAGGAGTTGGTAAGCTCTGAAGCCCAGAGTTGCAAAGTAACAGGAGCCATGGCTCTACGGATCTACGTGGAAAGACCTCGACCGTGAGATTTGAAGGAAGATAGAAGGTCGTATGTCTAGGGCCGACATGGCACATTGACATCATACAAGGTGACATGGACCTGCAACTAAGGTTCCACATGTCACCAAGATATGGATGATTCATTGACCCCTTACACATATTATAGAATGACATGTGTCACACCCTAATGAGGACACATGTCACCCATGGCCCTTGCCACATGTCAGCCTCTGGTTCGTTCCCACCTGGCCAACGTGGTTGGTAATGCGACCGGGACTACGGGACTTCGGGACTTCAGAAGATTTTGGGTGCAGTATAGTGGAGAGACGTTCAACATCGATAATCGATTGTTGAATGTCTAACATTCAACATCGATTGTTGATCATCAAAACCCGAACGTTCAACCTCGACATCGAATGTCGAACGTTGAAAAATGGATTTCCAACTTCGATCGTCGATTGTTGAACATCGACATTCAACATAGAACGTCGATTGTCGATCGTCGAATGGCCAAGTCCATGTGGAGACATTTCAAGACTTCGGGGAGTATGCGTACAATAATAAAAGGGGAATTCGGTGTTGAACAGTGAAGACCCCAACTAATAACACCCAAATAACTTCGGGAGGAAATAACTTGCAAACCATAGCTCAAATTTTAGTGTGGTAGCAACCATTAGAAATTTTGTGGCGAGCAATAGCCAATAGAGATCATGGAATTAGGATTTGAGATAGTTAGGAAAAATACAATTATGATGTCCCACCCCTTAAAAGAGTATTTAGGAGTCGGGTGTGTTACAAACTTATACCTCCATTGTGCACCTTTAGAAAGGCATCAACTTTAAAATTTGAAATTCATATTAGGTTATGGAATTCTGATAATTTTCTTGAAAATTGTAGGTGAAAGAGAGACTGGTGTCCTTCCCTGCAACTGAATTATTCTCTTTTCACTATTGACTTTTTCATCACACTAGAGAAGCAATTCTTTAAAGTCCTATACCTCTGGAATACACCCAACAAATCTGATTCCACAAGTCTTGTTAAGCCCTAATATTGGCTCATTACCCCTTAATTGGGGCATATTAGATTAGTAATGCTATTTTATTTATGTCGGCT
>JASDQU010102673.1:117022-147381 GCA_032191745.1 Picea mariana
ATCCAGGGTGACGTGGACCTACAACTAAGTTGCCACATGTCACCGAGATATGGACGATTCATAGAACCCTTATTCCTATTATATCATGACATGTATCACACCCTAATGAGGACACATGTCACCCCTGGCCCTCACCATGTGTCAACCTCTGGTTCGTGCCCACATGAACAACGTGGTTGGTAATGCGACTGGGACTCTAGGAGTTCAGGACTTCAGAAGTTCTAAAGATTTGGGACATAGTATAGTGGAGATATGTTCAACATCAATCATTGATCATCGAATGCCAAACGTTCAACATTGATCACATATCGTCAAACATCGAATGTTCAACCTCAATGTCGAACGTCGAACACCAAAAAAGGCATGTCGAACTTCGATCAACGAACGTCAAATGTCAATGTTCAACATAGAACGTCGATTTCCAATCGTTGAATGGCCAAGGACACGTGGAGATATTTCGGGACTTTAGGGAGTATGTGTGCAGTAAGACAAGGGGTGTTCAATGCTGAACGTTGAAGACCCCATCTAATAGTGACCAAATAACTTTGAGAGGCAATAGCTTGCAAACTAGAGCTCAAATTTTAGTGTGGTGGTGACCATTAGAAAGCTTGTGGTGAGTAGTAGCCAATGGAGATCCCAAAATTAGGATTTGAGATAGTTAGGAAAAACAAATTATGATGTCCCACCCATTAAAAGAGTATTTAGGGGTCAGGTGTGTTACAAATTGGTATCAGAGCATGGAAGCAACACTTGGTCTTCTTGGGCTCATGCACGAGTCGCATAAAAATATTATTATAGAACTTTATGGGGTAAAACCCTACCTTACCCCCCCTTCTATAAGAAACTTGTATGAGCCTCTACTGAGGAGAGGAACGAAACCTTCTACTTTTGATAGATGTTTTGGAAGTCTACATTTTATGTTGCTAATGTTTCCAAATAAAGAAGATGACTTCACTTTGCAATGATGTGTGTTGTTCATGAATTGGTAGATTATTAACTAATATAAAATGTTTTATCAGCACTCAAGTAATCAGTGAATAGTAGGAAAACTACAATGTAAGGGATGGTGACACACCATGAGTTGGGGGAGATATCCCACAATAGAGAGGGAAAATGTGATGAAAGAAGGGCAGTGGAAACCCCTCCATATTTGGCTGAAACTGTAAGAATCCTCATGGAATAATTATAGAGTTGTAAGGCTAACAATGAAAGGATGGTAAAGGAGAAGGAAAAGCAGACTGAAAATAATGCAGTCCTACTACAAAGTCTATCAGATATACAAAGGAAACTGCAACATGGTCCAACTTCCAATCATGTGGACAAGCATCATACTAAGAAAACTCCAAGTCCACCTGATATACAAAAGCATGGTCCACAAAGTGGCCATGCTAGGAGGAGCACCTCAAGGAAGGACCAACATGGAGCCAAGAGACACTCGTCAGATTATTCCTCTGAGGACACTGACAACTCCAAGGGATATTCTAGTGGAAAAACAAGTTCCCATTTTGAGATGAGAAGAAAGAAGAGGAAATAATCCAAGAGTCATGACCCTGAAGATTTCAAGAAATCCAAACCACCCACCTTCAATGGAGATATTAATAAGGGGGAAGAAGCAGAATTTTGGCTACTTGGCTTGAATAATTACTTGAAGGTCCATGATTACTCTTAAAACTTAAAGGCTCAGATAGCCATTTTTAACCTAAATGGGAAATCTTCCATTTGGTGGGAGGACCTTAGGAATGTGAAAGGAATCCATGAGAAGGACTTGTCATGGAAACAATTTGAGAAATACTTCAAGAAGAAGTATCTGTCAGAAAAGTACTTTGATGAGAATACCAAGGAGTTCTATGAACTCAAGCTGGGACAATTCACCATATATGAATATATCAACAAATGTCTCGAGCTAATGAGGTATGTTCCCTACATAAAGGATGAAAAAGTAAATATGCAACGATTTATTAGTGGACTACCTCAGCCTTAACGGGAAATAATTGAGTTTGATGAGCCAAATACTTTAGAAGATACTATTCGAAAGGCAAGGTATTGCTATGAGAAATTCAAGAATAGGGCAGAACCCCATGAAGATTGGAAGAAGAAAAACAATTTGGGATTCAATAAGAAGAGGTTTAAATCCTCAAGATTTAAGAACCCTGGGAAGATCTCTAGGATGATCCTTCCTACCAAAAGTGTGTATCAGAAAAATTTTCCATCCCAAAAAGGAAATAAATCATTCAGAGCAGCTCCAAGTAAGACTAATAACATGAAGAGAGAACCCTTGAAATGTTGGGGTTGTGGAGAGGAACATATGTTGAGGTACTGTCCGCATAGGAAACATAGCAATAATAGGGTCTACAACTTCCAAGAGGCTACCACAGTCAATGATGTGGCTAGGAGAATGCCACAAATTTATGCAGTCTTGGATAATAGACAAGATGACCACCGTGCTTCAGTGGTGGAGATGGAAGGTACAATTTACAACCATCCTGTTTCCATTTTAATTGACCATGGTTCTAATTTGAGTTATGTTTCCCCTCAAAATATTGAGAAATGTAAATTGAAACAAGTTAAACATGTTAAATCATGGCTGGTACAACTAGCCACTAGAACCAAAAGAAAAGTAACAAAGGTCATACCAGCATGCCAATTCGTCATAAGTGGGTTACCCACCCAAGCGAACCTAAACATACTTCCTTAAGGATCTTATGACCTACTGATTGGCATGGACTGGTTGGCTACCTAAAAAACCAAGTTGGATTGTTACAATAAAAATTTGGAGTGGGAAAATGAAGGAAGAAGGGTAACCCTACAAGGGATTCAAAATCCTGTCTCAGTGAGACAAATATCAACCCTCCAAGTGAAGAAGTATTACAGAAAGGGATGTACCTTGTATCCAATACAATTACTAAACTCTGTTGAGAATGAAAAAACCAGCCTAGAGGACCATCCCATATTAAGAGAACATAAATATGTATTCCCAGAAGAGGTGTCAGGTCTACCTCCAAGAAGGGATATTGACTTTTCAATAGAACTTGTACCAGGAGCGGTGCCAATGTCTAGAACACCCTATAGAATTAGTACACCAGAGATAGTTGATATTAAATGATAGTTGAAGGAGATGTGGGACAAAGGCTACATTCATCCTAGTGTGTCTCCATGGGGAGCACTAGCCTTTTTTGTAAAAAAGAAATATGGCACACTCAGATTGTGCATATATTATAGACAACTCAATAAGATGAACATCAAGAATAAGTATCCCTTGCCAATGATCGATGACTTGTTTGACCAATTAAGGGGTGCTACAATATTATATAAGATTGAATTGTGGTTTGGATACCATCAAGTTCGAATTAAAGATGAATACATCCACAAGACATCCTTTAGGACAAGATATGGACACTATGAATTTGTGGCGGTTCCATTTGGGCTTACCAATGCACCAACAATTTTTATGTTCTTAATGAATAACGTATTCAGAAAGTTCTTGGATAGGTTTGTGTTGGTTTTCATTGATTATATCCTAATCTATTCCAAGAATAGGGAAGAACATGAAGACCATCTCAAGCTAGTACTCCAAGTAGTAAGAGAACATCATCTCTATGCTAACCTTAGTAAGTGTGACTTTTTACAGAAACAAGTCCATTACTTAGGCCATGTTATCTCTGAGGAAGGAGTGGTAGTTGATCCTAAAAAGATTAAATCCATCATGGATTTGCCTACCCCAAAGGATGTATTTGATATTCGATCTTTTATGATCTTAGTGAGATACTATAGGAGGTTGGTAAAGGGATTCTCCAAGATTGGTTTCCCAATCACCTCTCTCCAGAAAAAGGGGGTTAAATTCATTTGGACATCATAATGTGAAGAAATATTTCAAGAGATGAAATAACTTCTAACCAATGTGCCTATACTGAATATTTCAGACCCAAACAAGGACTTCCTTGTGTGTACAGATGCCTACAAGGAAGGGCTTGGAGGATTCCTTATGCAAGAAGGACATGTGATTTGCTACGAATATAAAAAATTGAATGAGCATGAAGTCAATTATGCGACCCACAATATGGAATTGGTTTCCATATTGAAAGCTTTAAAAATGTGGAGGCATTAACTCTTACGTAGAATAATTTTACTTATGACAAACCATAGTTGGTTGAGGTATTTGTTTGACCAACGAAAACTCAATGTGAGACAAGCTAGGTGGATGGCTCTCCTTAGTGAGTTTGATTTTGAAATCAAACATATCAAAGGAAAGGAGAATAGGGTGGTCGATTCCCTTAGTATAAGTATGAAAGTGGTTCACTTGGAAGCGGTAAGCGCCAGTGAATCAAACATCAAAGAGAGAGTCAAAAGTGCACAAGAAACATATGCATTTTTCAAGACAGTGGCATCATACCTAAAGCAAGATCCCATGGGGCTAAAGTACGAAGATTATCAAATGCTTAATGATGGCCTGTTGACTTACAAGGGTATATTATATATTCCAAATTGTGACGACTTGAATAGGTTCATAATGGATGAACTACACAAAATACCATATATTGTTCATCCTAGTTATCAGAAAATGAACACGACCACTAGGAAACTATTTTATTAGACCGGACTAAAAAAGGACATAGTTGACTACTTGGCTAAGTGTCTATAATTTCAAAAATTCAAGGAATATCCCCAACACCCAATGGGGTTATTTCATCCCCTACCAATTCCCGAATGGACATGGGAAACCATCTCCATGGATTTCATCACAAGATTACCAAGATCAACCAAACAGAACGACAACATCATGGTAGTTGTGGAAAACCTGATCAAGGTTGCTCACTTCATACCCATCAAGTCAACTTTCAAGGCAATAGATATTGCCAACATTTTCATGAAACAAATATCTATACTGCATGGCATGCCTAAGGAAATTATATCCGACAGAGATACAAAATTTACTTCAAACTTTTGTAAATATTTGTTTGTTGGTTTTGAAACAAAATTGCTCTGTAGTACATCTTATCACCCCTAAACAGATGGTCAGAAAGAGAGGGTAAACCAAGTATTAGAAGACATGTTGAGGATGCATGTAATTCATCAACCCAAGAAGTGGGAGGACTACCTACCGCTGGTAGAATTTTCCTACAACAATGGCTATCAAGAGTCATTAAAAATGAGCCCTTTTGAATCCCTCTATGGAAGAAAATGCAACATTCCAATAAACTGGAACAACCTAGTAGACAGAGTTACAATCGGGCCAAATATTCTAAAGGAAATGGAACAAAAAGTAATTCAGATCAGGCAAAATATAAAGATATCCCAGGATAGAGAAAAGAACTATGTAGACATGAAAAGGACTCCTAGAGAGTTCAAAGCAGGGGATCATGTGTATCTCTGAGTTAGACCCAAGAAAATATCTTTGAGGATGGGATATTATGCCAAGTTGGCACCTTGATATTGTGGACCCTTTGACGTTTTGGATAGAGTGTGACACGTAGCCTATCGGCTAGCACTTCCTCCCACAATGAAGGCACACAATGTTTACCATGTTTCTTTATTAAAGAAGTATGTACATTATTCTAATCATATTATTGATTGGTCTATGATTCAGGTGGAACCTGAGGGAGAATTCCTGCCAGAACCTCAATTCAGAATAGACAGGAAGGAAACTCCACTTAGGAATAGAACCATTGCACAGATTAGGGTGCAGTGGAAACACTTTGGCCCGGATGAGGCTACATGGGAAATGGAGGATGCCATGAAACATGCACATCCATTTTTGTTTACTTCTGTACATACAGAGCACATCGATAGATAGAACAACGAGGATGGTGTTCCTTTAAGGGAGAGGGGATTTTAATAACCCTTGTTTCCCCCAGATTGTAAATATAACTATAACTCTCCAAGAGACTATGGTGGACTAAATATGTGTGAATGTTTTATTTGATGAACCTTTGTATAAAAGGGTCAATGTATGATTTTTCTGTTATTAATAGAAATTGGATACGTGTTACACAACTACTGAAAGGGGGGAAATTTCCAAGATAGAACATGGATTGTATGAGAGAGATGGTGAGGGAAACCAAGAATGGTTTAGATGACCCTCACCAAACCAGTACCTATTGGGTGTAATTTCTCAACAGTCCTCTAACCCAGAAATGAATTACCAGTTAGGTTGGTAGTTGGAAGGCCATCCTCAAGAGTTAATGAGGAGATGGGGCAGGGTACCCATATTTAAGGCTTCCAGGAATGACCACGAATCGGGTATTAGGACCCACACAACCTTGTTGAGGAAGGAAAGAAAGGATGTAATTTGGGGGGATAAGGGAGATCTGCAAGGAAGCGGAGTAGAGAAAACAATATCTAGAAGAGAAGAGAGCGTGTTTTTCAACTCTAGAGTTGAGAGCATGTAATAATCTATGGGAAGGGTTTCTCTACAAGATGATAAACAAGGATGACGAGTGACTGAGGAAGTGTTCATGTCGACCTCCTTGCTTGGAGTAGAGAAAATCAATTTCCAATTTATCGTGGGAGGAGGAGAGTAACCTATGTCCCTGAATGTCATGGAGCAAGGAGAAATAATCTCTCTAAGAGAATCATGGTCTAGCTCGGGGGTGGCCAGTGGTAAATCCGTCAGGAGTGGGTGTGCCTATGGTTGGGAGGAAGCATGCACCCCTTTTAGTAGTCACTTCACATTTTCCATTTTTGATAAGTATTTTCATACTCTGTGTAATATATTAGATGCGATGATTGAATATTTTTGTTTATGGTTAAGTCTTGCAGTATTTGAACAATTATTCGAAAATTTGTTCATTTGCTTCTGTAAACTGTTATATTTACATGGTCTTTGATTTACCTCAGTCTAGTCGTTATAGAGTTATGGGATGTGAATCCAATGGAGTGTCGAGGTAGGATTAACTGAAATGTCTAAGTCATGTCGACCCTTTGAGTTTACCTTAGCGAGAATGTCAAGTTCAACTCTATGGGAGAAGGGAATTTCCTTTAGACTATCCACCCATGTGACCGATGGCTCATATCCATAGCCTTAATCAAGTATCGACTAAGAGATGAGTGTAGCCCAAAATCCAAATATGATCCCATATGACCCAGGGTTGGAAACCCCTCCCTAAGCCCAAAAGGAGTGAAGCTACTTTGGCTCCGGAACTTCGGGACTTATGATTCCACAATCCTAAAAAACATTCGAAGGCCGGAGTTGTGAATTGATGAGGGTCATAGATATGGGAATCCAGTGGAGATATCTCTCAGTCGTTATATCAGACTTAGGAAGCGGTAGCGTTAAGTACTTCGGTGAAATCCCACTTCGGGAGAATAGGGGTGGTCTAGCGTCGAAACTCCTGAATTTCGGAGTCGCAAAGTTAATCTGGACCATTGAGAATAGAGAGATGTGTTTCCACAGATCAAAAACTATCTGGAAGTTTAGGTATTCAATGGTATAGGGACGGGTAAGTTTCCCTGGAGCTCTGCAAGCCAGATTAACTCTTGGTCGTGAATGCTAGGTACATGTGGTGATAGATCGGGTTTGGTTCAAAGATTCAGAGCTCCGGAGATGAAGCTGGAAGATACACATTGAACTCTCAAAGGTCAAACTTCTGAAGTGACGTGGACCATTGATCCTTGGATCCTTCAGGATCCCTCTCAACTTTCAATCTAAGAAATTTGTTGAGAACCCCTCTTAAATTCCCAACCAAACGATAATGCATCAAATGTTGTCCATTGGGCTAGAGCCATTGGATGAGAGGCTATTTGGCAAGAGATCCTATAGTCCAGAGACTTGGTACTTCGGAGGAACTTGGCCAGTATTTTTCAAGGTGTGAAAACTCCTGAAGTCGTGAACGACAAAGTGAATCTCAACTGTTTATAGGTAGAGTACATGTGGCACTAGATCTAAGGGTCCGAAGACTTGGCTCTTCGGGGGATTCGTGATGTGAGGAGTTGGTAAGCTCCGAAGCCCAGTGTTGCAAAGTAATGGGAGCCATGGCTCTATGGATCTATGTGGAAAGACCTCGACCGTGAGATTTGAAGGAAGATAGAAGGTCGTATGTCTAGGGATGACGTGGCACATTGACGTCATACAAGGTGACGTTGACCTGCAACTAAGGTTCCACGTGTCACCAAGATATGGATGATTCATTGACCCCTTACACATATTATAGAATGACATGTGTCACACCCTAATGAGGACACATTTCACCCCTGGCCCTTGCCACATGTCAGCCTCTGGTTCGTTCCCACCTGGCCAACGTGGTTGGTAATACGACGGGGACTACGGGACTTCCGGACTTCAGAAGATTTTGGGCACAGTATAGTGGAGAGACGTTCAACATCGATAATCGATTGTCGAATGTAGAACATTCAACATCGATCACTGATCATCAAAACCCAAAAGTTCAACCTCGACGTCGAATGTCAAACGTTGAAAAATCGATTTCCAACTTCGATCGTCGATCGTCGAACATCGACATTAAACATAGAACGTCGATTGTCGATCGTCGAATGGCCAAGTCCATGTGGAGACATTTCAAGACTTCAGGGAGTATGCGTACAGTAAGAAAAGGGGAATTCAGTGTCGAACGATGAAGACCCCAACTAATAACACCCGAATAACTTCAGGAGGAAATAACTTGCAAACCAGAGCTCAAATTTTAGTGTGGTAGCAACCATTAGAAAGTTTGTGGCGAGCAGTAGCCAATAGAGATCATGGAATTAGGATTTGAGATAGTTAGGAAAAATACAATTATGATGTCCCACCCCTTAAAATAGTATTTAGGGGTTGGGTGTGTTACAAACTTATACCTCCATTGTGCGCCTTTAGAAAGGCATCAACTTTAAAATTTGAAATTCATATTAGGTTATGGAAGTCTGATTATTTTCTTGAAAATTGTAGGTGCAAGAGAGACTGGTGTCCTTCCCTGCAACTGAATTATTCTCTTTTCACTATTGACTTTGTCATCACACCAAAGAAGCAATTATTTAAAGTCATATACCTCTGGAATACACCCAACTAATCTGATTCCATAAGTCTATACGTTGTTTGAATTTATTTCTTGAGGTGAAAGCATTGAATACCGCTTGAAGGATTCAGACCATTGGAATTCGAGGTCTTATTGTCCCAAAGTATTGATGGTGTCCCATAATGTAACTCCTTTTTCTTACTCGACATACTTTGTAAAGAATAATTTATTGAATAAGTGGTGGTTTTGTCAAAGTAATAATCTTTACATTAAGGATTTAATACATTACTAAATTCACCATGTATTTCCTTGATATCATAAACCATAACACTCAGTTCATAAAAGTTAATTGCATGATTTGATTTCTATTTAAAGAAGAGATTTTATGAGAATCACATCACATGATAATGGTATTAATTCATATGTGTGATATTTGATTTGGCAGTGAGATAGTAAATGTTCTTGGAAAAGGTGATCATGTGGCAAGATTAATGAAAATGGTTTAAGTATGGAAAGTGAAAAATGAATGATGTGAGGTTATTTTTAGGGATTGCAGAATTGCAGGATTGTGAGATGTGGGGATGAATGGGGAAGATGAAGGGGAATCTCCTGCATCTACATTTGTGAAATAAACTAAGTGTTGAAAGGATGGTCCATTTTTGATAACATGGAATTGGTAAGGGTTGTTTTGGAGGTTGCATATTTGCGAGGTGTTGAGGGGTCTGAGGTCCCTTTAACTCAACAACATGAGCCAAAACCGCTTAAGAGGCCCAATTGGAATCGTAATCGTTTGATGAGTGGCAAGGTTCTCCAGATTTGTGATCTGGTTGGAATTATCAATGGGCTTTAATCGTGATTGATAGATATGTCTTTTTTGTGAAACCTTTCCTCAAGTTGGACAATTCTCTTTTTGGTTCTTTTTCTAATATTTATAACAAAAGAAAGATAGACCTTAATCTAAATGGAAGAGGGAAGTTAAATTGTGTGTTGGGGGGAAGGTTGGATTTTAGGATAACCTTTATACCTTAGCATGCAGACAAATAAGATCCAAACTACTTCAAACCAACATTAATACCATTTTGATTAGTGGGCATTCAACATTTTATGAGATAACAATTACAGAAAATAAAAACATACATGTGACAAAAAGCTATTGCAAGAAAAGTAATTTTCAATACTCTATTATCAATCATAGGTTAACACAATCGATTTCTATTCATCAACTAGAATAAAATAATTGTTACAACATTATAAGATAACTTTAAATAACATATACAACAACTCTTACTCAATACAACAACAAATATTGAATCCAAAGAGAGAGATAATCCCCCTTGGTCCAATCAATTCACGCCTCATATGAAAGAAGTGTCTTTCATTCCAAAACATAACTTCTTAATTAAAATAACTTGCACAAAAATAGTTTTCTTACAAAATTTCAAAAAAAGTATTTCTCTCCAAAACCATCGACCCTTTGTCCAAGGTCGATGCCCTTATTTATAACAAAAAATAACTAAACTAAAAATAGCTACTAAATTTGTGTTAAGTTGAGAAAACACCACGTGGCAGATTTTCTCTATTTCTTCCCTCTAGCTTCTTTTTTGCTTCTCCTTTGATCATCTAGTGGTTTTACTGAAGTGGATTGTTCTTCTCGTACTCTGACAACTTGAAGAAGAGATCTTCACATGTATTTTCATATGAAAACATGTGTTGATCCATTGGAGCGAAGAAGACCACCTTTATCTCTATTGTTCATTCCTTATACTTGATTAGCTTGACACTTAAGTGTTGTAGGACTACAAGAGCTTTAATCATGGGTTCCATTAACTTCTTCACTTGACCCGGGATCATGCTTGAAATTTGCAAAATCTTCGCTTCCCATGCTAGATCTTTCTCTTCACGTTGTTTAACTATGTCATGCAAATCGACGAAATAATTTGGTGGACCAAAATCTGGTAGGTCAATGTTCCTCATTTCCTGATTGATTTTCTCCAAAAAATTTTCACACTCTCCCCATATTTCCTGCATTTTCTGTTGAGATTATTGGACCATGCTTACCCAGTGTTCAATTGCCTTTCTTATTTAGGTGATGTTGCTATCCATCAGCACTCAGATGCCATGCTCTTTTGTATCTCGACCCTTCTGCACTTCGTTGATGTAGTCTATCCATTCTAAGGCTTGACGTGCATTTTCATACCATCATTGCATGTCTTTAAAATTTTCCAACCCCATGAGGGTATCGTCTTGGAAATCAATTATGCGAGCGATGAAGAGATCTCTTTCACTTGTGAATTGTGCATACATTTCCCATAACTCACACTTCAGGAGTACCACTACCTGTGTCGAATTATGGTAATATTTTGTTTGATGTCACATATGGTCTAGTTATTTCTTCATGGAGGCTACCTCCCTTTCATCCCTTCTTTCCATGTCTAAAGTGGCATTGGTTATGGCCATACATGCTCTGATTAGCTAATCCATCTTAGCATTTTCTGTGTCAAACAATGTTTCCTCTGTGGTTATGATAAGTGTGCTATTGAGTGTGAGCTTACTTTTCTTGGTTGTTCTCCTCATCACAACTTTCCTTTTCCTATCATAAGAAATTCCCTGTATATCGGTGATTTCATATACTGGTTCAGGAATCTGTTGATCTCCCCAGGACAGAGTACAGCCTAGGTTTTCTGTCGTATAGAGATGTCCTATGTCATATTATTTCAATTCCTTAGAAAGGGAGGTTTTTGTATGCTCTGGTGATTTGGACTTCAATTGGTCCTCGTCGGCTGACAAATTCTTTGTCCTAGCTGTGGAAGTAGGTGAAGGATCGACATTAGTTGGGTGTTTGTCCATTGAGATGTTGATTTCTTGTTGCTCCATTTCTTCTTCTTGTTCACCAACACCCAAGTCATTCTTAGAGATTCCATTGTAAGGTTGTGTTCCTAATTGATCGAGAAATTTAGTTTCCAGAGTGCACCTAGCCTCATGGTTTCCTTCTTGGGGATTTGGGATATAAACATCAAAAGTTGGAGCAGATGTTTCCCTAGGTTCCTCCTCTTGTGTGATTTGTACCTGGGTTATGCACAAGTCTTATGAACTTTCCTCAACTTCATATATGGTGATTAATTATATGAGGGCAGTAGGCATCCATGTCCATCTTGATGCTCTTGCTGACCTTCGTTGACCCGTAGTAGTAGTCACTAACGATCCTACTTGTGGTGACATGGGGCTGGGGTTTTCTTGATGAGAGGTCTCCCCCGGTGGAATTGCATTTGAATTAGTTGGTTTTGCCTCCTCGCTTGCACCTACCGGGGTTATTCCCAAAGTTCCTATCAAAGGATTGAGTAGGGAATCTCCCTCAAATATTGCAATAGCTCTTTCAGATTCTTCTAGTAACAACATCCCCCTTCTTCATGCCTCGGTCACTTCTACCACTCTATTTTATTCTCTAACCCTGAGGGATTCTTGAGTTGTTTGCTCTATTGTCTCCACTTTCTCATCCAAATTCATTTCTTTGAATTTGGTCATATTTGGGTTAGCCTTTCTGTGGAGAACTTCCTCCCAGTCTTGGGTGCCTTCGGTAAAGATTTAATCTTCAAAACTATCATGAGCATACGACCAATAGAAGGATACCTACGACGCGTGTTAGGGGACTAAACCCTTTGGATCATGCATGCGAAAGAGAATTGTGGGGAACTTATACTCAAGTTTATTTAACCTTTCTTGTTTCTCCTGCGTAGTATCTTTGCCCATATAAAATCCTATGTGAAAACCATAGGAAATGAAATCTCTCTTCTTATCCTTTACCATGGAAGCATTATAACCTTGTAAAATGGTCTAGTAAAAAATCTCTCCCAATATGAGATAATCTGGGACATGAACGGGGAGTAGGTGGGGTGCAACAGTAGCTCCAAGCACTCTGATATAGGTGCTTGTCTCTTCGAAGTACCAGTGGCCAACTTTAGCTATCATATTTTTGGTTGCCACTGAAATCCTAGGGCATTCCTTTCTAAAGATAATGAAGTATATCCTTGCTATGAACCCATAACATATCATGGCATACAATAGTTTGTACTTATTCTCCCATAAGACATTGAAATAAACATGTACGGGCAATTCAAAAATATGCCAACTTAAATTCATACCTGCGAAAATGTTTCTTGCGAAGATTATGTCCAGTAGGTAGGATGCCATGTAGAATATTGGAACTTCTTCTTCCTTCCGTTTCTAGGCCTTTAGGAGATTAATACTCAGTTGTTTGGAAATAATGGCTCCCCAATTGAAACTACTCCCGAAAATCACCACGATATATGCCAAGGGCATCCAAACGTCTGAAAATTTTGAGCAATCCTTTTCTTCATATAATTGGAAAATCAAAGCCATTAAATACATGTAGGGATCTTTGAGTTTTACCATATTGTACCAGCCAGTGTTTTTGTTTGTGAATTTTTTATTTTCTTTCCACCAAGAGGCTAGTAACCTCCTGGTGTCATGATACTCATAAAATTTGACCACAAAATTTATGTTTAACCTTTCCTCTGGGTCCCTACGTTTATACTACTTTTGTACCTCAATTGGAAGGAAAACGCCAACACATTTTCCCTCTGCATTGTTGAATGTGCATTTCACTATGTCTGCATGGTCAATTATCCATCCTAAGATTTTGATGCAGGAAAAAATGGGGGTCCGACAAGCCACCCTATGCAGATATGATCTCCTGATGTTCGGGAACACTTGAACATCCAATATTTCGACGTCCGGGTTGCTATGAGGTGTGAACTCCAGGTAATACTCCTGATTGATTTTTCTATACAGGTATCCCCAACGCGGGAGCACCACTTTAGATCCAGTGCTTTCATTTTGGGAATTCTTAGTGAGCGCCTGGTCAAATGAAGATTTTATATGTTGTACAGTGACAAGTGTGAGCCACTTGTTCCGCCACAAATGGTAAACTAGAACATGTGGCTCCTTGATGTTTAGAGATTGACACATCCTCCTGAGTTCTAACATTGTTGGAACTAAAATGTTTACACAAAAAATTGTAGTCTATCTATGGAAACAAAAATGTCTGAACCATGTTCTGCAACCTATCGCCAAGGCTAGTTATAGACAAAGCTTCCATAACTAAAACTATGTAGACAGAATAAGAAAAAACTACTAGTTCATCTATCATGTTTTCGTGGTAAGCTAGACCAAGGACACTGCAACTGAAATAGACAAAAAACAAAAACCTGGAGACATCAATCCATAGTTGAGCATGGTTGTCCATGTATTGTGTAGACTGGGGTAAACCGTTGACCTCAAGTAGGGCATCTGGCGTGTGTAGGAGCATCCATTAACACATCGAACAAGATGTACATCCGTTGGATGAGGACGCTCTAGGAATGCATCTGGTCATCTTGTCTCTACCTAATTTTGAAGAGGATTTGAAGGTGCTCCTCACATTGTTTAACTATGTCATGAAAATCGGTGAAATACTTTGGTGGACCAAACTCTGGTAGGTCAATGTTCCTCATTTCCCGATTGATTTTCCCCCAAATTTCTCACACTCTCCCCATATTTCTTGCATTTTCTGCTGAGATTCTTGGACCATGCTTACCCAATGTTCAACTGCCTTCCTTATTTAGGCAATGTTGCTATCCATCAGCACTCAGATGCCATGCTCTTCTGTATCTTGGCCATTCTGCACTTCGTTGATGTAGTCTATCAGTTCTAAGGCTTGATGTGCCTTTTCATACCATCGTTGCATGTCTTTAAAATTTTCCAACCCCATGAGGGTATCTTCTTGAAAATAAGCTAAGAGAGCGGTGAAGAGATCTCTTTCACTTGTGAATTGTGCATACATTTCCCATAACTCACACTTCAGGAGCACCACTACCTGTGTCGAATTCTGGTAATATTTTGCTTGATGTTGCAGATGGTCTAGTTATTTCTTCATGGAAACTACCTCCCTTTCATCCCTTCTTTCCATGTCTAAAGTGGCATCATTTATGGCCATGCATGCTTTGATTAGCTCAGCCATATTAGCATTTTTTGTGTCAAACAATGTTTCCTCTATGATTATGAGAAGTGTGTTATCGAGTGTGAGCTTACTTTTCTTGGTTGTTCTCATCATCACAACTTTCCTTTTCCTGTCATAAGAAATTCCATGTATATCAGTGATTTCATATACTGGTTCAGGAATCTGTTGATCTCCCCAGGATAGATTACTTCCTAGGTTTTATGTCGTATTGATATGTTCTATGGAATATTCTTTCAATTCCTTAGCAGGGGAGGTTTATGTTTTCTCTGGTGATTTGGACTTCGGTTGGTCCTTGTTGGCTGACAAATTCTTTGTCCTATCTGTGGAAGTAGGTGAAGGATTGACATTAGTTGGGCATTTTTCCGTTGATATGTTGATTTCTGGCTGCTCCATTTCTTCTTCTTGTTCACTAGCACCCAAGTCATTCTTGGAGCTTCCATTATGAGGTTGTGTTCCCAATTGAACGATAAATTTAGTTTCCAAAGTGCTCCTAGCCTCATGGTTTCCTTCCTAGGGATTTGGGATCAAAACATTGGAAGCTGGAGGAGATGTTTCCCTAGGTTCCTCCTCTTGTGTGGTTGGTAACTGGGTTATGCATGAGGCTTATGAACCTTCCTCATCGTCATATATGGTGATTAAATATATGAGGACAATAGGCATCCTTTTCCGGCTTGGTGCTCTTGCTGACCTTCGTTGACCCATAGTAGTAGTCACCGATGATCCTACTTGTGGTGACATAGGCCTGGGGTTTTTTGGATCAGCGATCTCCCTTGGTGGAATTGTATTTGAATTAGTTGGTTTTTCCTCTTCACTTGCACCTACTGGGGTTATTCCCAAAGGTCCTATCAAAGGATTGAGTAGGGGATCTCCCTCAAATCTTGCAATATCTCTTTCGGCTTCTTCTAGTAACAACATCCCCCTTCTCTGTGCCTCGGTCGCTTCTACTGCTCTATTTTATTCTCTAACCATGAGGGACTCTTGATTTGTTTGCTCTATTGTCTCCACTTTCTCATCCAAATTCATTTCTTTGAATTTGGTCATATTTGGGTTAGCCTTTCTGTGGAGCACTTCCTCCCAATCCTGGGTGCCTTCGGTAAAGATTTCATATTCAAAACTATCATGAGCATGCGACCAATAGGAGTATACCTACGATGCCTGCTCGAGGACTAAACCCTTTGGATCATGCATGCAAAAGAGAACTGTGGGGAACCGATACTCAAGTTGATTTAACCCTTCTTGTTTCTCCTGCATAGTATCTTTGACCATATAAAATCCTATGTGAAAACCATAGGGAATGAAAGCTCTCTTCTTATCCTTTACCATGGAAGCATTATAACCTTATAAGATGGTCTGGTAACAAACCTCTCCCAATATGAGATGATCTGGGACATGAACGGGGAGTAGGTGGGGTGCACCAATAGCTCTGAACACTTTGATATAGGTGCTTGTCTCTTCAAAGTACCAGTGGCCAACTTTATCTATCATCTTTTTGGCTGCCACTGAAAGCCTAGGGAATTCCTTTCTAAAGATAATTAAGTATATCCTAGCTATGAACCCATAACATATCATGGAATACAATATTTTGTACTTATTCTCCCATAAGATGTTGAAATAAACATGTACGGGAAATTCAACAATATGCCAACTTAAATTCATACCTGCATAAATGTTTCTCGTAAAGATTACGTCCAGCAGGTAGGATGCCATGTAGAATATTGGAACTTATTCTTCCTTCCATGTCTGGGCCTGTAGGAGATTAATACTCAGTTGTTTGGAAATAATGTCTCCCCAATTGAAACTACTCCCAAAAATCTCCACGATATACGCCAAGGGCATCCAAGCTTCTAAAAGTTTTCAGCAATCTTTTTCTCCATATAATTGGAAAATCAAAGCCATTAAATACATGTAGGGATCTTTGAGATTTACCATATTGTTCCATCTAGTGTTTCTGTTTGTGAATTTTTTGTCTTCTTTCCACCAAGAGGCTATTAACCTGTTGGTGTCATGATACTCATAAAATTTGACCACAAAATCTGTATTTATCCTTTCCTCTGGGTCCCTGAGTTTATAATACTTGTGTACCTCAATTGGAAGGAAAACACCAACACATTCACCCTCCACATTGTTGAACGTGCATTTCATTGTGTCTGCATGGTCAATTATCCATCCTAAGATTTCGATGCAGGGAAAAACTAGGGTCCGACAAGCCACACTATGCAAATATGATCTCTTGATGTTCGGGAACACTTGAACATCCAATATTCCGATGTCCGGGTTGTTGTGAGGTGTGAACTCCAGGTAATCCTCCTAATTGATTTTTCTTTACAGGTCTCCCCAATGTGGGAGCACCACATTATATCTAGTGCTTTCCTCTGTGTTTTCGAACGTCGGAGGTTGGGAAAATTGATTTTTGGTAGCAGTGCGGATAATTGATTATGTCTTTGAGACAAAATCAATCTCCCTTGCAGCACCTGGTGTAGACCCTTTTCCAACATTTGCTTCCTTCATTTTGGGAATTCTTGGTGAGCGCATGGTCGTTGTCTTTCTTGGAGGCATTTTACTCTTCCTCGCAAGAGATTAACCTGGTTTTACTGGTAATCAAAGTCAAGGAGTGGGTTGTAACCTTCTCGATGCTTGCTCTCACTTCTTTGTCTGCTTTAAGAGGTATGTTATTTGAGAAAAAAATACCATGTATGGGCATAAACCTTGCAAATTCAAACATAAAGCATACCTACCTTGTCGCATCAAGTCTTAAATTCAAGAGTGTAAATTTGATTTGTGCAATCTATTACAGAATATGCATCATGCTTAGGATTAAATGCAACACAAGTTGGTGACGCAGGAGTGGGTTATTTCGTAGTTCATTGGCGAATGTAAATTTCAACGGTTGGTCGACGTGTGGGATCGTGGTGTAGGTTGTGTGAAAATTTAATTTGTCTATCAAAATGAAGAATTATGTCTCATCTCAATTGGAGGTGTCACATCGAATTACCAATCCTTTTTGTGTTCACAAGAAACTAGTATGATCAGTGTCGAGGAAATAGCAAGGTTTTTTGAATGGAACAACATCACAGATCGACTTGTATTGTTGGTGTAGAATGACAAAGTTTTAATGAAAAACCCCATCTTTTGGTGACCTAACAGTCTGTTGATAGTTAATGAGTGAATCAGCATCGACAATTTTTCTTAGACATTGTTTCATTGATACCTTTAGGAAAAACATCCAACGTTGACCAAAACCATCGTACAATGTTGGCGTGGAAATGTTGACATGGAAGTATAGATATGATGCAGGGAACCTCAAAAGACGACATGGGGAAAAGACTGATTCATACAAACTATTTACGTGGCAAAGACATGTGGTTGTTGATTTTGACCTCTATGTGAGAAACATTTTTTCGACATTAGTGATTTTCTTTAGACATACATCCCTGGCCACATCATCCTATCATGTTGATATCAATGATGTATCGACGATCGACGATTTTTTATGGTTAATGTTCCGAAGTTTCGTTCATCATATTTCGTCGATGTCGAAAATGTATCGATGATCAGTGATTTGTTATGGTTGTCTATATTTGTGATTTATATATTAGATCTCGCCGATGCCGAAAACTTATCGGTGACTTACTATATACTAAAATTTGGTTTGGATAGAAGGATTGATATGCTTCAGGTCATGGGTGATTCATATATGGTCATTAATTGGATTAAAGGAATCCTCCAAGTTCAAAATAACTATCTCCTTCCACTAGCACATCAACCAAAGGAAATATCTAATCAGTTTCTTTGGGTCATCTATACTAATGTTTATAGAGAGTGCAACAAGATTGCAGATCAACTCTCAAAGGAAGGACTTCAACTACATGAGCTTTATGGTTCCTTGGAAGAAGTACAATATGGCCATACAATGGTGTTGATCATTTTTCATGTCAAGGGAAAATGACCAACATTTGAGAGAATGGGGAACAAGAAAGAATCTCCTCATTTTTATAGAGGTGGTTATCCTCTCTTGATATATTGGAAGATTCTTTGTATTTATGTAGATAAATGCAATGGGTGAGTGATAAGGAGAAAACCCCAAAATATATTCCAACAAAGATCTCGTTTAGTAGATTTATTCATTAATCATGTCATCTTATTCATGGAAATAAAAGTAAATAAATATATTTGAAAGAGATTTGTATAGAGTTTTCTTTCGACTTATATTTTGTCTTCCTTTTAAAATGTTGTAAACCCATGATCAACTATGACTTTCCAATATGAAAGAAAATTAAAATGGATAGGTCATCAAAGAACTTTAGATGATCACTTCATTACAACTCAAAAATGATTTTGATGGAAAATACATTTCAAATCTCACACTTTAGACTCAAAGTATGAAAAATCACTAATGTAATGCCCCAGAATAGTTCTTTGTGGGAGAAATTAATAGTAATATCCCAAATGAAATAATATTAAAAATGTATGAAACAAGAGGGTTGAAATAGTCTCAACGAAATTTCAGTCACAATTACATAAACTTAAATAAACTGCATCTACTTTTTACAAGCAGGTTTTTTCTCATCTAGACCTAAAATGTCATTGGGAATGTGTGAAAAAATATTGAGATAGTTGAGAAAAAATGAATATGAAAGAGAAATTCAAGAAGAATGATTCCCCTGGATGGGGTGTTAGTGTGTGCCACAAGTCCAACGGAGGAGACAAAACCTACCACCTTCTCACGGACCATGTGACTACCACATGTTGCCTCCTTCTAGTATTTATTATCAACTTATGACTCCAACCACCCTCCATTATTCTAGTGTGTCCTTCGTTGGCTTCTCAAATAAAAAATGGCGGAGGTTTGTGTACCAGGCTCTCTGCATGTATGTGCATTCACTCTACAGGCACTTTCTTATGCCGACGATCCACTCCTTAGCTCACCATCCCTGCTCTTCACTCTCTATGGCTCATGCACATAGTCATTGTCCCTGATTCCCTTTGTTGGTTTCTTTTTCCCGCCTTCGACTNTCCATGGGCCTGCAAGGTGGAGTGGTTCGAATTGCAGGGAATCTCGTTGGGATTTTCACCTTGTCCTATCTCGGATATCGTGTCTCCTTCACAACCAGCCAAGGCACAACTTGCCTCGCAACCTTCTTTCCATTTTTCTCCCTCACCGCCTCCCTCCCCCCGCACCTCGTCCCCACCCTTCTTCCCCGTGCCTTCGTTGGATGACCTCCCCGCTTAATTGGAAGAGATCCTTGCACAACTGGAAGAGACTCCATTACATCCTCATTTATGCTCAGACTATGCATCGTGTGCTTCATTATCAAGTTTTCAAGACTCGGTCATGATTCTCCAAGAGATGGTCTTCTCAATGCATAAAGACATCGACGACCTTGGCTTCATTTTGGAGCACCTCGGCCAACGCGCAGATCAAATGGAATCTTTGTTGGCATCCATGATCAAGCCCCTGCACTCATCGGACTTAGGGGCCACTGCACCAGTCTTGTCGAAAGCGTTACTTGGTCCAACACAATTGGTGGACACTGATTGCGACGTAGGAAAGCAAGACGGGGGAGTTGTGGATAGAAACGAGCGTTAGTGACCATGATAGTCAGTGGATGAACAAGTGTCTGAATGCATGCCTCTCTTTTTCCAGTTTGATAAACGTCTACTGCATGTCGAAGTCCAACACACCTAATTTTTGTGTTCGTCAGGCGATAGATTTTTCAATTTTTGTTTTATTATCTGCTTGTATGGGTTAGTCTAATTGGTTTCCCCATGGGGCGATTCAGACATCAATGTTTCAATTTTCTTTGGCATGATAGGACAAGAGTCGAGCTGAATTGGTTTCCCTTCGAGTAAATTCAGTACACGTATATCTATGATATCACAGATGATACTGTAATTTTTCTCCATGAAAGGTAATACATAGATTCTTATTTAAAATAAAAAAAGACCGATTCAAAAATATTTGGAAAGGCCAAAACTTGCTTCCAACAAAAAGACCCCTATATAAAACTCTCTAACATCCCATGGCCAACCCTTTGAATCTACCTCCTTTTTTCTTTTTTAATCTCTTCTTCATCTTCTTAAAATCATTTATTTCAGTTAGGGTTTTATTTTTCCTTAGTAAATTTGAACTGATATATTTGTGCCATCAATTGGGATCCACTTTAGAAGCTCAAGAATTTCTTTAAATAAATGATTTTCCAAAACTAACTTGTTTCCAAGCCCAAAAATAGTCCCAAATGAAATTTAATTTTTGGGGCTTGATAGCTAATATTTCATCCATTGAGACAACTTCCAATGTTTTCTTCATCTATTTACCTTTCTAACGAGCTCTCGTTTTCTCAAATCAGACATCGAGATCAAAATTTATGAGCTCCAGAAGATGGAGACTCAACCACTATTGATCTATCCTCGTGAAATATGGGCCTTTGATTTGAAAATTCGACTTTCTTTATCCCACATGTATTGTAGGATGGTTCTCGTGACTTCTTTATAAATAAATTTTATCTCCATGTTATTTGTGACTAAAGTAGAGAGAGACACATAATTATGTGTAGCTTGTGCACAAAGTATCTTTTAACTGCCACATCATCACTCAATCATCATGCCAAGTCATTGTCCAGTCATCTATGTGCATCCATGGGTCACTTGGGGTTAGGTACACTTCATTGCCACATGTCCATGTATAATATCCCTTAATTGTCATGTGTCATTGGGAGGTGTGTCCCAAAATAAAGAGAAGTAAACTTAGGATAGGAAATAATATTAAATAAAATAATATTGAAAAATCATCRCGCAGTCATCATGCCAAGTCAYTGTCYAATAATCTTTGTCCATCCATGTGTSACYTGGGGATAGGTCCACTTCGCTACYACATGTCCATGTATAATAGGCCTTCACTCACATGTGTCAATGGGAGGTGTGTCCCAAAATAAAGAGAAGTAAACTTAGGATAGGAAATAGTATTAAATGAAATAATATTAAAAAAATAAAAGAAAGGTTGGCAAAGTTATAGGAATGCATCTGCATTCAAATATAAAAAATAAATGAAGTGTAAAACTTAATGAAGGTGAAATTTGAATGATGTGGAAATGGAGGTGCAAATTGAGGGTCATGGGATTGCGGGGGAAAAAGGTAAATGAAGAGGAAGGTTTTCACACATCCACTATGTAATACTTAGTGTAAAAAAGAGTAAATTGTGGTAAGACATGAAAAATGACCAAGTGTTGGGGAGGTAAGTCACAGAGTTACATGAAATTAAGGAAATGGAAATGAAATATGAAATATAGAAAATGGAAAATGGAAAAAATAAAATAGAAACATGGAAAAGTAAAATGGAAAAAAGGAAATGGAAAATGAAAAAGAAAAAGGAAAATGGAAAATAAAAATTGAAATATGTATATGAAAATGGAAATGGAAATGGTTAAGTATGGAAATAGTTAGACATGGAAAGTGAGGAAAAGGACTAAGTAAAATATCATAGGGAGTAAGGAAAATGGATAAGTATGGGGTAGTAGTATAGATATGGTTGAGGAAATAGAGATGAGCAAGGAAATTGGCATATCGTGGGTATATGAACTCTATTTTAGATTTCATGAAGTGTTGAATGAAGCTAAGACATAGGGATATTTAGTGATAAGATAGACATAAAAAATTTCCTTCTTTTAATATCTTTTATTTTCCTTCTCTTTTGTTTCAAAGAGAAACTATCCCCGTTATACTTTCATGATGAAGAACTGGAGAAATAAAGATAATTGAAAACTTGTTGGGTCTTCAGGATCAAGAGTTGAAGATTCTTTGGAACTTTCCAAGTTCGACCAAAAAACAATTGGTCTCTATTTGATGGGTGAAAACACATCAAGATATGACTCCAGTTGTAGAACAATGACCCCCTGTGGGTTGTTGTGGACACATACCAAGACCATATGCCTTCATCCATTGGCCTATAGAGTCATCCCAATCCACTATCTTGATCCAACAAATGCTTATTGGAAAACTCCAATGACATAACAGTATTATATACATGAGACAACAAAAACCTACCTACCTTGTGCTACTTGGAGAGAAAGGATACTCTCAAGTGTAAGCACATTTCCAATGTAGCCATGTACATAGCCAACTCATCTGATTACTCCCAACCATGATTGAGAATGTTGTTTCATTAGCCATGTTCTAGACTTGATTAATAACCATCTTTGAATATCTTTCTCTATCATCATATTTTGAAAAATAACCAACAAAAGACATCATCCATGATCTTATGAATGAAAGGAAATTGCTTTGTTCAACTATTACATCAATGGAATTTTCCATTGCTTCCATTTCTTTCATTTTGAACACAATAATATTTTTCTTATGTGATATTTCCAAGAATGCAAAAATTATTTGGAGCTACTTTAGATCATCAACAACATTATAATTCATCTTTTTTTATCCTTTTACATCATTGTATTTTTATGGAGCAGAGGTTACATGTCTAGCACTTGTTTGACGAGGAACAACTTTTGATATGGAAGACCTTGTTAGTTTGTTTTGTAATTTAGGAAGATTTGAATCTTTTTCTTCGGATCTAGTTTGGACAATGTTTTCTTGAAAATGTTGGTCTTCATCTCTACATTCATCTTATTTGATCCAATCTCCTTTTGAAAATAATAATGTATCAACATCCATTTCCATGGATTCCATCGCACCTATACCAGTTTCATTATCATATTCTTGAAAAGCAAGTCTTTCATTCTCTTCTTCGGGGATTTGATCAAAATATTCTTTCAATATCACCGCATTTGGATTTGAACTCTGGGGGCCCTTGACCTATGGGATTGATCATTTTTATTTTTATTTCTTTCTAGATAATTTATGAGGCCATGTGTAAGAAAATGATAATTTTGATATTCCTCCCTTGGAATTTGATCATCATTTCTCTCTAACTGAGCTATTTTATTTTGTATTTGGTTAATGAGTCTTTTTAATTGGGCAATATGAGTGTCTTGACGGATCTTCTGAGTGTCTTCAAAGATATTTGTTACATTTGGTGGTTGCTCTTGGAATATTCCTCTTCCAACCCCTCGCTCTTCAACTACTCTTGAAGTATATGGAAGTTGGGATGACAATGATAAATCTATCATCTGCCTTTGAACTTTAGCAAGAATGATTTTAGGATCAACTTCAATTTCTATCATGAAATCTTCCATTTCAGTTGCTCTTCTCATTGCTTCTTCCAAATTTGTGATTTATGATTATTTTATTGTATATTTCACATTTGAAGGAATTGTATTCATATAACATCTAAAAACAACTGGATTATTTAGGTGATGATATTGTGGAATTCGATGTAGAGTCTTGAAAAATATTGAATTAACATATCTAATTCTTTCAATGTTTTGCAGATGATTATGAGTAAAATGTAACAAGAGAGTATGATATGCTATATGTAGAGAAAACTTCATCATGAATACATCTTCCATGTAATCAAAAGAACTGATTGTGTTTTCTGTAAGAGAAAGGTACCATTCATAGGTTGGACCAACTAATGTTTGGAGAAAGAGTCTCACCATCACATCATCATTCTCAATCAAATAGATATCACAAATGGTACAAGGAATCAATCCAAATGGTTTTCTGGATCCATGATCCCATCTGTAGAAAAAATAGGAAGAACACCTTGAGGAAGAGTATGCATTTGATCTCGCTCTCCATGGAAATTCAAAGGACTAGATATTACCCTTCTTCTTGGAATTGTTTCTCCATTTCTTTTCTCTTCTTTGTCTGCCATTGATTCTGAATTTTGATTTTCAAAAATCCTTCCTTTGATTATTGTCAAAAATAATTTGTATAGTTCTAGCTCTCAAATCTATTATTGTCTTTTTTTTCTTTGAGCCTTTGCAATTTCTTCTTCACAGACAAGGGCTTGCCACATTCTTTCAAGCTCTTCTTTACTTCTTGTTGTCATTAAATTATGCAGCTGATGTAGAAAACTTCTTTAGTATTCAAGTCCAATTTGTATTTGAGGTTGATTTGGAATTGTTTGGGTCATTCAGTTATTTCTGGTCTGCAAAACCAACCTTTTGTTTTCCCTAGTATGATCACCAAAAATGTTGATCATTTTTTTTGTCAAGGGAAAATGACCAACATTTGAGATAAAATCTTGTGGGGAACAACAATAACTCTCCTCTTTTTTATAGAGGTGGTTCTCCTCGCTTGATATATTGGAAGATTATTTGTATGAATATAGATGAATGAAATGGGTCAGTGCTAAAGAGAAAACCCCAAAATATCTTCCAACAAAGATCTCATTTACCTAATTTATTCATTAAGCACACCATCTTATTCATGGAAATAAAAGTAAATAAATATAACTGAAAGAGATGTGTACATAGTTTTCTTTTGACGTATATCGTTCCTTCCTTTTAAAATTTTGTGAATCCAAAATCAGCTATGACTTTGCAAGATGAAAGAAAAGTAAAATGGGCAGGTCATCAAAGAACTTTAGATGATCACTTCATTACAACTCAAAAGCAATTTTGATGGACAATACATTTGAAATCTCACGCTTTAGAATCAAAGTATTAAAAATCACTAATGCAATGCCTTGGAATAGTTCTTTGTGGGAGAAATTAATAGTAATGTCCCAAATGAAATAATCTAAAAAATGCATGAAACAAGAGGGTCAAAACAACCTCAACAAGATTTTAATGAAAATTATATAAAATTAAATAAATTGCATCCATTTTTTACAAGCAGGGGTTTTTCTCCTCTAGACATGAAATGTCATGGGGAATGTATGGAATAATATTGAGATAGTTGAGTACAAAGGAATGTGAAAGATAAATTCAAGAAGACTGATTCACAAATCTTTAGAAAGGCCAAAACTTGCTTCCGGCAAAAAGATCCTCTATAGAAAACTTTGTAATGGCCCACTACCAACCCTTTGAATTTGCCTTTGTTTTTCTCTTGTAATCTCTTATTCACCCTCTTGAAACTATTTTTAATTTAGGGTTTTATTTTCCTTTTGTAAATGTGAACTGATATATTCATTCCATCAATTGGGACCCACTTTAGAAGCTCAAGAATTTTTTAAATAAATTATTTTCCAAAAATAACTTGTTTCCAAGCCCAAAAATAGTCTCGACTGTAATTTGAATGTTAGGGCCTGATAAATGATATTTCGTTCATTGAAACCACTTCCAATGTTTTCTTAATCTCTTTATCTTTATAAGGATCTCTTGTTTTCTCAAATCGGATGTCAAGATCAAATGTTATGAGCTCCAGAAGATGGAGACTCAACCACTATTGATTTGTCCTCGTGAAATTTGGACCTTTGATTTGCAAATTCGACTTTCTTTATCCCACATGCATTGTGGGATGGTTCTCATCACTTCTTTATAAACAAATTTCATCTCCATGTTATTTTTGAATGGAGTAGATAGATCCATATAATTCTACGTATCTTTTACACAAAGTATCTTTTGACTGCCACATCATCACCTAGTTATCATGCCAAGTCACTGTCCAATAATCTATGTCCATCCATGTGCCACCTCCGGGTCGGTTCACTTCATTTCCATGCATACACCTATAATAGGCCTTCACTGCCATGTATCATTGGAAGGTGTGTCCCAAAATAAAGAGAAGTAAACTTTGGGTAGGAAATAGTATTAAATGAAATAATATTAAAAAATTAAAAGAAAGGTTGGCAGAGCTACGGGAATGTAGAGGTAAAGGAGGTAGGTGAGGAGATACAATTTGGTAAATATGACTAAGTATGAGGTAGGGAGGCAGTTTTTGGGGGTAGGGAGATGTAATGACCCCAATATGTTACGACTATAAGCGAAACAGAAGGTGCAATTTTTTTATTTTTTTTTAAATAGGATGACAACAACGATTTCAACCAAAAAACACATCTGACGGCGAGCACCACACCTGTAGAATAGGAAACATGAAACTATGACTCCATGCACTGGCACAAGAGAAACTAGGTGAAACATGCGTAAAACGACAAGGAGAAACGACTACTCGCCTGACTCACACATGACCACACCTACAAGCTAAGGGACAACATCCCCATCCCGACACAATGGCCTCGATGACCAGTTAAATAGAACCTCGATAGAGAGAAACTCAACGCATGAAGGCGTTCAACCCATGTGCCACTAAAAGACTTACAATGATCAACAACACTCACACGGAAAGCACAGACTCTAGCCAAGTTATCATTTGCCACTATCTAATAAGGTGCACCATGATCCCCTCATCGGGACTCATGACATCCCCATGTGATAGGTGCAGAGATAACCCTAGCGCTACCTAACCTATCTGAACCAAGGACTTCATATGAATCCAACTCGCTAGGAGCCGAGTTACTGACAAGAGGACTATACACATACCCCAAACAAAAGATCTACGAGACGCATGATGGCGTCGTTTGAAGGAAGGTGCAAGCTATTACACGGCTTCGCCAACTACGCAACCATTAATCAAGTCTAAATTAGCCAATACTTACAATCTAATTTAACATTGATTAGCAATCTAATTAGCAAGCCTAAATTACAAATTAGTCAATAAATTACAATTCTAATTTAACATTAAATACAAATCCTATTTATCAGTTGCCAATATATAACAATATAACAATAAAAATGATTAATGTTATAAACATAACACTATTAACAATATTAACTTCCAACACTCATTTAATCCATATTAACAGTATTAAGGTATAACAACTATCGATTAATCATTAAAGTTGTTGCGTAATAACAAATTTAACCATAAACAAAAATCGTTGTTCATTAAACTCCATTGTTGTTTAATCAAGGCATGGATCGCTTCCCAACACACCAATACACTGTACCTACACTCACCAATACAACACTTACACATAGTGCATACGTTGTACATCAACATTATTAATTTGACTACAATTTATCAGCTACCATTGACTATACTCGTTGTCTAAGAATGTTATCTTCTAGTCAAATAAAAAGGTGGTTGTCATTAATATAAATTCACTGGTAAATGATGTTAAAATGCAGACAGTGATAAATTCATATCAGTCATTGATATAATTTCACTGTCAATTGATGTTAATAATTAATGAAATGCATTCAACGCAGGCCATCATTAAATGAAAACACAGGTAATAATTAATGAAAACACATTCAACGTAGGTAATAATTAATGAAAACACATTCCTAAAGAGGGTAACGTCGCCAGGTAACAAGCAATGATTTGCAGACTTAACAATTGGAAAAATCGCAGTCTTAACAAGTGGAAAGATCGCCATGTAACAATTGGCAAAATCGCAGTCTTAACAAGTAGCCAAAATCGCCAGGTAACAATTGGCAAAATTGCAGTCTTAACAATTGGCAAAATCGCCAGGTAACAATTGGAAAATCGTAGTCTTAACAAGCAATGATTGCAGTCTTAACAAGTGGCCAAAATCGCCAAGTAACAATTGGCAAATCTCAGTCTTAACAATTGGAAAAATCGCCAGGTATCAATTGGCAATCGCAATCTTAACAAGCAACGATTGCAGTCTTAACAAGCAACGATTGCATTCTTAACAAGTGGCCAAAATCGCCAGGTGTCAATTGGAAAATCCCAGTCTTAACAAGAAATGATTGCAGTCTTAACAAGTGGCCAAAGTCGCCAGGTAACAATTGGCAAATCGCAGTCTTGACAATTGGCAAAATTGCCAGGTAACAATTGGCAAAATCGCAATGTATTCAAGTGAAAATTTCGTAGTGGTTTAGGTGTAACAAGAAGCATGCACTCAAGGAAAATTTCTTGTTGTGTCTCAAGGCACAGCCTTACTTTCAGTCAAAGGAAAAACTCAATGAAAATGTAAAGGTTGTCAATCAAGTGTACAACACAGACTAAAATCATCTTCAAATAAACTAAGGTGCAGAGGTATAAAAAAAATGCAGAGAATATTTCCATCAATAAAATAAACATAGAGTTAAGTTGCGAGGGAGGTACTACAACACAGAGTTAATTTATCCAGCAATATATAAAACGCAAAGTTAAATTTATCCAACAATATATATAAACGCAAAGCTAAAAATTGTGGTTGAGGGTGTTGAAATGCAGAGAATACTAAACACATTTTTCAGATGCCGAGAACAATTAATATGTAGAGGTGATATAACATGAAGAGACCAAATCAAGCCAGAGACCAAACGCAGATATAAGAAGGGGTAAATAGTTGGGCAAACACATCCTTCGCTCATTATCCACGCACAGAAAAGTAAGGCATTAGAATATATAGGTCGATGTGCATCGAAGTGATGATCGTCGATTCCGCTCTTGGTCGACTGCTCAGGCATGGACTGACAAACTAGGGATGAGGATGAAGTAAAAGGCACCACTCTTCACAACAATCAACAAAACCAAAGGACAGTTGCAACATGCAGGGATCGAATGCCAAGGGAATCAAGTCAAGCAATGAGCTTAAGGCTATGGGGAAATTTAAGTTCTCGGTCAAAATGTTGAGTCAAACATTTTATTTACCCAATTAAAAATACAGAAATGCAAGCGTAAGGTATAAAAATTTTCTACCATGCAGAATCAAGTAAGCGTACCATAGCCCAAGTCGTCCACTCTAAGTCATTGTCCCGCATGCTCCTTGCAGCTCCCTCTTATCGACCAATGAGACTTCACCAGTACCTCCCAGCCAACGCTAGGGGTACTCTTCTTCCCCCTTAGCCCCTTGAGCCACAAAGGGGCCACGCACACTAAACGAGAGAACATCTAGCTCCCAGCTCGCCTCGCAAGGCCGAGCTACCACTCCTCACCGAGCTGGGTATCCCAACTCCCACAAGCTAAGTCAGTCAAGTCTAAAATTCTGCAGCGTAGCGTTATGCATCACAGAAGAGATCCATCCTTCTCCTCCTCCCTCCTTTATATAGAATTTCTAAGTCACTTCTTTCCCAAATTCCAATTTAATTTATTGTTCAATAATTTAATTCAGAAAAATCTTCCTCGTACATGTGTCACCCATCCCCTTCGTTGCACCAGGAATTAATTTCATTAATTATTTAATTACTCCTATTTCCCTCACCCACCTAAAAGCATTCCTAGAATCACTCCTAGGTGTCCCCATATTCCCTTAAAGATTTTAATGACTTACCCCTTACTAATTTACTAGTTGAGTTCAATTTAGAAAGTTCTTAAATGAAAGATACCTTACTAAGTTAGTCATTCTGCTTTTAACTTATGTTTCCCTTTCTCTTTATGTTTCCTCATTTTTCCTTAGTTTCCTAATTCTTTTAAATTTCCCTCTTTCCCTTTTCATTTAAAACTCAAATTCGCAAGTGTAGAAAATTACCTTTTTCCCCTTTTTCTTTTTAATTAATAAATTTTTAATTAGAATATGTAACAAAACAAATATTTCCCCTTTTTTA
>JASDQU010102673.1:148474-160201 GCA_032191745.1 Picea mariana
AGAGTTGAAGATTCTTTGGAACTTTCCCAGTTCGACCAAAAAACAATTGGTCTCTATTTGATGGGTGAAAACACATCAAGATATGACTCCAGTTGTAGAACAATGACCCCCTGTGGGTTGTTGTGGACACATACCAAGACCATATGCCTTCATCCATTGGTCTATAGAGTCATCCCAATCCACTATCTTGATCCAACAAATGCTTATTGGAAAACTCCATTGACATAACAATATTATATACATGAGACAACAAAAACCTACCTACCTTGTGCTACTTGGAGAGAAAGGATACTCTCAAGTGTAAGCACATTTCCAATGTAGCCATGTACATAGACAACTCATCTGATTACTCCCAACCATGATTGAGAATGTTGTTTCATTAGCCATGTTCTAGACTTGATTAATAACCATCTTTGAATATCTTTCTCTATCATAATATTTTGAAAAATAACCAACAAAAGACATCATCCATGATCTTATGAATGAAAGGAAATTTCTTCTTTCAACTGTTACATCAATGGAATTTTCCATTGCTTCCATTTCTTTCATTTTGAACACAATAATATTTTTCTTATGTGATATTTCCAAGAATGAAAAAATTATTTGGAGCTACTTTAGATCATCAACAACATTATAATTCATCTTTTTTTATCCTTTTACATCATTTTATTTTTATGGAGTAGAGGTTACATCTCTAGCACTTGTTTGAGGAGGAACAACTTTTGATATGGAAGACCTTGTTAGTTTGTTTTGTAATTTAGGAAGATTTGAATCTTTTTCTTCGGATCTAGTCTGGACAATGTTTTCTTGAAAATGTTGGTCTTCATCTCTACATTCATCTTCTTTTATCCAATCTCCTTTTGAAAATAATAATGTATCAACATCCATTTCCATGGATTCTATCACACCTATAGCAGTTTCATTATCATATTCTTGAAAAACAAGTCTTTCATTCTCTTCTTCGGGGATTTGATCAAAATATTCTTTCAATATCACTGCATTTGGATTTTGAACTCTGGGGCCCCTTGACCTATGGGATTGATCATTGATATTTTTATTTCTTTCTAGATAATTTATGAGGCCATGTGTAAGAAAATGATGATTTTGATATTCCTCCCTTGGAATTTGATCATCATTTCTCTCTAACTAACCTATTTTATTTTGTATTTGGTTAATGAGTCTTTTTAATTGGCCAATATGAGTGTCTTGACAGGTCTTCTGAGTGTCTTCAAAGATATTTGTTGCATTTGGTGGTTTCTCTTGGAATATTCCTCTTCCAACCCCTAGCTCTTCAACTACTCTTGAAGTATATGGAAGTTGGGACGACAATGATAAATCTATCATCTGCCTTTGAACTTTAGCAAGAATGATTTTAGGATCAACTTCAATTTCTATCATGAAATCTTCCATTTCAGTCGCTCTTCTCATTACTTCTTCCAAATTTGTGATTTATGATTATTTTATTGTATATTTGACATTTGAAGGAATTGTATTCATATAACATCTAAAAACAACTGGATTATTTAGGTGATGATATTGTGGAATTTGATGTAGAGTCTTGAAAAATATTGAATTAAAATATCTAATTCTTTCAATATTTTGGAGATGAATATGAGTAAAATGTACCAAGAGAGTATGATATGCTATATGTAGAGAAAAATTCATCATGAATACATCTTCCATGTAATCAAAAGAACTGATTGTGTTTTTTGTAAGAGAAAGGTACCATTCATAGGCTGGACCAACTAATGTTTGGAGAAAGAGTCTCACCATCACATCATCATTCTCAATCAAATAGATATCACAAATGGTACAAGTAATCAATCCAAATGGTTTTCTGGATCCATGATCCCATCTGTAGAAAAAATAGGAAGAACACCTTGAGGAAGAGTATGCATTTGATCTCGCTCTCCATGGAAATTCAAAGGACTAGATCTTACCCTTCTTCTTGGAATTATTTCTCCTTCATTTCTTTTCTCTTCTTTGTCTGCCATTGATTCTGAATTTTGATTTTCAAAAATTCTTCCTTTGATTATTGTCAAAAATAATTTGTACAGTTCTAGCTCTCAAATCTATTATTTTCTTTTTTTTCTTTGAGCCTTTGCAATTTCTTTTTCACAGACAAGGGCTTGCCACATTCTTTCAAGCTCTTCTTTACTTCTTGTTGTCATTAAATTATGCAGCTGATGTAGAAAGCTTCTTTAGTATTCAAGTCCAATTTGTATTTGAGGTTGATTTGGACTTGTTTGGGTCATTCAGTTATTTCTGGTCTGCAAAACCAACCTTTTTGTTTTCCCCAGTATGATCACCAAAAATGTTTATCATTTTTTTTGTCAAGGGAAAATGACCAACATTTGAGATAAAATCTTGTGGGGAACAACAATAACTCTCCTCTTTTTTATAGAGGTGGTTCTCCTCGCTTGATATATTGGAAGATTATTTGTATGAATATAGATGAATGAAATGGGTCAGTGCTAAAGAGAAAACCCCAAAATATCTTCCAACAAAGATCTCATTTACCTAATTTATTCATTAAGCACATCATCTTATTCATGGAAATAAAAGTAAATAAATATAACTGAAAGAGATGTGTACATAGTTTTCTTTCGACGTATATTGTTCCTTCCTTTTAAAATTTTGTGAATCCAAAATCAGCTATGACTTTGCAAGATGAAAGAAAAGTAAAATGGGCAGGTCATCAAAGAACTTTAGATGATCACTTCATTACAACTCAAAAACAATTTTGATGGACAATACATTTGAAATCTCATGCTTTAGACTCAAAGTATTAAAAATCACAAATGCAATGCCTTGGAATAGTTCTTTGTGGGAGAAATTAATAGTAATGTCCCAAATGAAATAAGCTTAAAAATGTATGAAACAAGAGGGTCAAAACAACCTCAACAAGATTTTAATGAAAATTATATAAAATTAAATAAATTGCATCTATTTTTTACAAGCAGGGATTTTGCTCCTCTAGACATGAAATGCCATGGGGAATGTATGGAATAATATTGAGATAGTTGAGTACAAAGGAATGTGAAAGAGAAATTCAATAAGATTGATTCACAAATCTTTGGAAAGGCCAAAACTTGCTTCTGACAAAAAGATCCTCTATAGCAAACTTTGTAATGGCCTACTACCAACCCTTTGAATTTGCCTTTGTTTTTCTTTTGTAATCTCTTATTCACCCTCTTGAAACTATTTTTAATTTAGGGTTTTATTTTCCTTTTGTAAATGTGAACTGATATATTCGTGCCATCAATTGGAAACCACTTTAGAAGCTCAAGAATTTTTTAAATAAATTATTTTCCAAAAATAACTTGTTTCCAAGCCCAAAAATAGTCTCGACTGTAATTTGAATGTCAGGGACTGATAAATGATATTTCAGTCATTGAAACCACTTCCGATGTTTTCTTAATCTCTTTATCTTTATAAGGATCTCTTGTTTTCTCAAATCGGTTGTCAAGATCAAACGTTATGAGCTCCAGAAGATGGAGACTCAACCACTATTGATTTGTCCTCGTGAAATTTGGGCCTTTGATTTGCAAATTTGACTTTCTTTATCCCACATGAATTGTGGGATGGTTCTCATGACTTCTTTATAAACAAATTTCATCTCCATGTTATTTGTGAATGGAGTAGATAGATCCATATAATTCTACGTAGCTTTTACACAAAGTATCTTTTGACTGCCACATCATCACCTAGTCATCATGCCAAGTCACTGTCCAATAATCTATGTCCATCCATGTGCCACCTCCAGATCGGTTCACTTCATTTCCACGCGTACACCTATAATAGGCATTCACTGCCATGTATCATTGGAAGGTGTGTCCCAAAATAAAGAGAAGTAAACTTTGGGTAGGAAATAGTATTAAATGAAATAATATTAAAAAATTAAAAGAAAGGTTGGCAGAACTATGGGAATGCGGAGGTAAAGGAGATAGGTGAGGAGATACAATTTGGTAAATATGACTAAGTATGAGGTAGGGATGCAGTTTTTGGGGGTAGGGAGATGTAATGACCCCAATACGTTACGACTATAAGTGAAACAGAAGGTGCAATTTTTTTTATTTTTTTTAAACAGGATGACAACAACGATTTCAGCCAAAAAACACATCTGACGGCGAGCACCACACCTGTAGAATAGGCAATAGGAAACTATGACTCCATGCACTGGCACAAGAGAAACTAGGTGAAACATGCGTAAAACAACAAGGAGAAACGACTACTCGCCTGACTCACACATGACCACGCCTACAAGCTAAGGGACAACATCCCCATCCCGACACAGTGGCCTCGAAAACCAGTTAACTAGAACCTCGATGGAGCGAAACTCAACGCATGAAGGTGTTCAACCCATGTGCCACTAGAAGACTTACAATGATCAACAACACTCACACGGAAGGCACAAACTCTAGCCAAGTTATCATTCACCTCTATCTAATAAGATGCACCATGATCCCCTCATCAGGACTCATGACATCCCCATGTGATAGGTGTGGCGATAACCCTAGCGCTACCTAACCTATCTGGACCAAGGACTTCATATGAATCCAACTCTCTAGGAGCCGAGTTACTGATAAGAGGACTATACCCATACCCAAACAAAAGATCTACGAGATGCATGACGGTGTCATTCGAAGGAAGGTGCAAGCTATTACATGACTTCGCCAACTACACAACCATTAATCAAGTCTAAATTAGTCAATACTTACAATCTAATTTAACATTGATTACCAATCTAATTAGCAAGCCTAAATTACAAATTAGTCAATAAATTACAATTCTAATTTAACATCAAATACAAATCCTATTTATCAGTTGCCAATATATAACAATATAACAATAAAAATGATTAATGTTATAAACATAACACTATTAACAGTATTAACTTCCAACACTCAGTTAATCCATATTAACAGTATTAAGGTATAACAACTATCGATTAATCATTAAAGTTGTTGCGTAATAACAAATTTAACCATAAACAAAAATCGTTGTACATTAAACTCCATTATTGTTTAATCAAGGCATGGATCGCTTCCCAACATACCAATACACTGTACCTACACTCACCAATACAACACTTACACATAGTGCATACGTTGTACATCAACATTATTAATTTGACTACAATTTATCAGCTACCATTGACTATACTCGTTGTCTAAGAATGCTATCTTCTAGTCAAATAAAAAGGTATTTGTCATTAATATAAATTCACTGGCAAATGATGTTAAAACGCATTCAATGATAAATTCATATCAGTCATTGATATAATTTCACTGTCAATTGATGTTAATAATTAATGAAACGCATTCAACGCAGGCCATCATTAATGAAAACACAGGTAATAAATAATGAAAACACATTCAACATAGGTAATAATTAATGAAAACGCATTCCTAAAGAGGGTAACGTCGCCAGGTAACAAGCAATGATTTGCAGACTTAACAATTGGAAAAATTGCAGTCTTAACAAGTGGCAAAATTGCCATGTAACAATTGGCAAAATCGCAGTCTTAACAAGTAGCCAAAATCGCCATGTAACAATTGGCAAAATCGCAGTCTTAACAATTGGCAAAATCGCCAGGTAATAATTGGAAAATCGTAGTCTTAACAAGCAACGATTGCAGTCTTAACAAGTGGCCAAAATCGCCAAGTAACAATTGGCAAATCGCAGTCTTAACAATTGGAAAAATTGCCAGGTAACAATTGGCAATCGCAGTCTTAACAAGCAATGATTGCAGTCTTAACAAGCAACGATTGCAGTCTTAACAAGCAACGATTGCATTCTTAACAAGTGGCCAAAATTGCCAGGTGTCAATTGGAAAATCGCAGTCTTAACAAGAAATGATTGCAGTCTTAAAAAGTGGCCAAAGTTTCCAGGTAACAATTGGCAAATCACAGTCTTGACAATTGGCAAAATTGGCAGGTAACAATTGGCAAAATCGCAGTGTATTCAAGTGAAAATTTCGTAGTGGTTTAGGTGTAACAAGAAGCATGCACTCAAGGAAAAATTCTCGTTGTGTCTCAAGGCACAACCTTACTTTCATTCAAAAGAAAAACTCAGTGAAAATGTAAAGGTTGTCAATTAAGTGTACAACGCAGACTAAAATCGTCTTCAAATAAACTAAGGTGCAGAGGTATAAAAAAAATGCAGAGAATATTTCCATCAATAAAACAAACATAGAGTTAAGTTGCGAGGGAGGTACTACAACGCAGAGTTAATTTATCCAGCAATATATAAAACGCAAAGTTAAATTTAACCAACAATATATATAAACGCAAAGTTAAAAATTATGGTTGAGGGTGTTGAAATGTAGAGACTACTAAACACATTTTTCAGATGCCGAGAACGATTAAGATGCAGAGGTGATATAACATGAAGAGACCAAATCAAGGTGGAGATCAAACGCAGAGATAAGAAGGGGTAAACAGTTGGGCAAAGACATCCTTCGCTCATTACCCACGCACAGAAAAGCAAAGCATTAGAATATATAGGTCGATGTGCATCGAAGTGACTATCGTCGATTCGGCTCCTGGTCGACTGCTCAGGCATGGACTAACGAACTAGGGATGAGGATGAAGTAAAAGGCACCACTCTTCAAAACAATCAACAAAACGAAAGGACAGTTGCAACATGCAGGGATCGAATGCCAAGGGAATCAAGTCAAGCAACGAGCTTAAGGCTATGAGGAAATTTAAGTTCTCGGTCAAAATGTTGAGTCAAACATTTTATTTACCCAATTAAAAATACAGAAATGCAAGCGTAAGGTATAATAATATTCTACCATGCAGAATCAATTAAGCGTACCGTAGCCCAAGTCGTCCGCTCTAAGTCATTGTCCTGCATGCTCCTTGCAGCTCCCTCTTGTCGATCAATGAGACTTCACCGGTACCTCCCAGCCAACGCTAGGGGTACTCTTCTTCCCCATTAGCCCCTTGAGTTGCAAAGGGGCCACACACACTAAACGAGAGAACATATATATCCCAGCTCGCCTCGCAAGGCTGAGCTACCACTCCTCACCGAGCTGGGTATCCCAACTCCCACAAGCTAAGTCAGTCAAGTCTAAAATTCTGCAGCGTAAAGTTATGCATCACAGAAGAGATCCATCCTTCTCCTCCTCCCTCCTTTATATATAATTTCTAAGTCACTTCTTTCCCAAATTCCCATTTAATTTATTGTTCAATAATTTAATTCAGAAAAATCCTCCTCGTACATGTGTCACCCATCCCCTTCGTTGCACCAGGAATTAATTTCATTAATTATTTAATTACTCCTATTTCCCTCACCCACCTAAAAGCGTTCCTGGAATCACTCCTAGGTGTCCCCATATTCCCTTACAGATTTTAATGACTTACCCCTTACTAATTTACTAGTTGAGTTCAATTTAGAAAGTTCTTAAATGAAAGATACCTTACTAAGTTATCCATTCTGCTTTTTCCTTATGTTTCCCTTTCTCTTTATGTTTCCTCATTTTTCCTTAGTTTCCTAATTCTTTTAAATTTCCCTCTTTCCCTTTTCATTTAAAACTCAAATTCGCAAGTGTAGAAAATTACCTTTTTCCCTTTTTTTCTTTTTAATTAATAAATTTTTAATTAGCATATGTAACAAAACAAATATTTCCCCTTTTTTAAATTTTATCCCCTAGAAGATTTTTATAAATTAATTGAATTGCTTACCCCCTTCTCGTCACATGATTAATAATGATTATTATTATTATTTGTTTTTATTTTTATATAAATATAAATTTTTTTATCACAAGTATCACTTAGACCTAGATTTTATTTTCCTAGGTTGGGCGACATTTTATTAGGGAAATTGTTTTAAATATTTCTCATCACCTTATTCATTCTAAGGCCATCTAGGTTTATTCATTTATTATTTAACAATGTGACGTGCCCTTTAGGACGCTCTAGGTGCTCCAAGGGTTCCACTTACCTCATTATGTTTCCCTTGCGCGACGTGCTCCAAAGGTGCCACTCGCCTCTTTCTGTTTTTCTTGCGCGACGTGCCCTTCAGGATGCACTACATGCTCCAAGGGTGCCACTTGCCTCTTGACTAACTTGGTAGACATCAAAAACCCCTGGAGTCAATAATTTGTCGGGTGATCTTCTGGGAGACTAAGGGCCTCTAAGGAATAAGGCCCCTACCTTATTGCGCGCCCCTTAGAATCATCATGAGCGATTGTCACAGTCGGCCCTCACAGCATCGTGGGTCTTCTTGAACTACGTAATCGTAAACGTACTGTTCGAGCCACGATGGGAGTGCTAGTAGGTTGTGGCAGGGTTGTTGTCCACACCTCTCCCTCAATGTCTCTGGTTATCATGCATGACCCCTCTACTCCACATGTGAGTTTGAGCGGCAAGCTATCATAAGCCCGTATCATCAACGAATCGTATCCGAATAAAATCCATAATCATAACATCTAATCAGATGCACATAGGTCATATATACAACAATCAAACCCCAATTGTCCACTACCTAACTCTGTCCAGAGTCTAAGGTGTTTCATCGATGCCTCTGCATCCTCGAGGTCCAAAATCCTGCACACTCAACAAAATCGAGTCACTAGCACTTTTCTATGTCAATACAACAAAATAACATGTCATCAATCCATAATGACTCATAATCATAATCAAATTCCCAATAGTATAATAATCTGGATCACTTGCAAGCAAGTGTCCTCAAAGAATAAGGTCGCTCAGTGCGCACAAGAGCAGGATGTTACATACTTTGCCTCTTGGTCTAAACTTTGTCCTGAAGTTTCACAGTATATAAGTGCCGAAATAATGTGTATCAGTATATCATAAGTCTATCTATCAAACAAAAATGGAAATTGTTGGTGCATATCATATGCATCCTCCCAGGTTGCCGAGTGCGGACTATAGTTGTCCCACTAGACCTCGACTTGATCTATTGTTCGACGTCGTATCTGTCGAATGTGATGATCCAGGATGTGGATCGGCTCAGCCGTGAGCACCCCCTCGTCTGATACCTACAAGGAACTCATGTCAATAACATGTGTAGGATCACTAATATAATGTCTCAAAACAGAACGTGAAAAACATCGTTCATATGCCTCAAAGAATTAGGTAAGGCTAGTCGATAGGCCACAGGCCCCTTCCTCTCCACAATCTCGAAAGGTCCCACAAACCTAGGAGAGAGTTTATCTCCCTTTCCAAACTTGATCAAACTCCTATGCGATTTTACCCGTAAGAAGACTCAATCACCCACTTCGTAACTACGATCGACACGGTGCGCATCAACATAACTCTTTTGTCAATCCTACGCTTCTTTGATCCTTTGTCTTATTGTTTTCATTTTCTCTTCCATTTCTTGGATCGCTTATGGTCCCACAAAAACCCTATCCTCAAGCCGATCCCAACTCAAAGGCGTCTGACATGGTCGTCCATAAAGAAACTCGAAAGGCACCATCTTAATGGTGCTTTGGTAGCTGTTGTTATAAGCGAATTCTACCAATGGCAAGAATTCTTCCCAGCGCTTTTTTTGGTCCATCATGTACATGCGCAACATGTCTTCCAAGATTTGGTTTGTTCGATCGGTCTACCCGTTAGTTTCTGGGTGATACGCAGTACTAAAGTTAAGTTGGGTTCCCAAGGCCTCTTGGAAACTAGTCCAAAATCGTCCAGTAAACATCGATCCTCGATTGGATATAATCCTCTTAGGCACGCCATGCAGCCTCACAATCTCATTGATGAAGTCAGGTGCCTAATACGTCGTACGCACTAGAATAAAATGAGAACACTTCATCAGAGTGTCGACTACCACAAAAATCAAGTCATGTCTCCTTGTTGTCAGTGCCAATAAAACAATGAAATCCATCGAAATGACCTCCCATTTAGATTTTGGAATAGCGTGTGGTTGTAGTAATCCTGCTGGATTTCTATGTTCAGCCTTTACCAGCTGACATTCTAGACATCTGGCCACATAGTTGACTATGTATACCTTCATTCCCTTCCAAAAGAATAAGGGTTTAAGGTCCACCCTCATCTTCGTGACTCCTGGGTGGGCCATGTACACTGCTCTGTGAGCCTCATTTAGGATCAAACTCCTCAAATCATCATTCGGTGGTACATAAATCCAATTTTTAAACCTCAATAATCCATCGTCATCAAACGTAAATCCTTCAAATCTTGATACCATCATTGTGTTTTGTCCAATAAAATCCTCGACCTCTTTGTACCAGTCATCATCGCGCTGTAAAGTTAGAATATTTTCACGTAGATTCGTTTGAAGAGGCAACACTGAAAAGATGTGTGGTCTCTGACTCAATGCATCTGCCACTCAATTCATTATTTCTTTTATGTAATAAATCTCGAAGTCATACTCGCTAAGAAATTCCGACCAACGTCGTTGTCGCGCATTCAGGTCGCTTTACATAAAGATGTGTTGTAGTCCACAGTGGTCCATTTTTAGTTCAAATTTTCTTCCAACAAGGTAGTGTCTCCAAACCTTCAAGGCATAGAAAATTGCTAATAACTCCAAATCGTGCATCGCATAGTTATCCTCGTGCCTTCTCAGTTTCACCGAGATGTAAGCGATCACTCGACCATCTTGCATCAAGACTCCACCTAAGCCTTCCTTGGATGCGTCAGTGCATACCAAGAATTCTGCGTCCATGTCAGGGACCTTTAGTATCGGTGTTGTTTTCAACAACTCTTTGAGCCTCTGAAATGCTTTCGTGCATTTCTTAGTCCAAAAAAACTTCTTGTTCTTCATTTGCAACTCTGTGATCATATTTTCTATCTTCAAAAATCCCTCGACAAATCGTCGATAGTATCCTGCTAAACCCTTGAATCTACGCACTTCTGGGACATTCATCGGCGTAGGCCATTCCATAATAGCCTCAACCTTTGTTGGATCCACGGTGATACCTTCGATGGAGATGACATTCCCTAAGTAGTGAATCTTCGATTGATAAAATGAGAATTTTGACAACTTCCCATACAATTTGTGCTCTCACAGACACTATAGTACAAAGCGCAAGTGCTCATCATGCTCCTTCGTCATCCAAGAGTAAATCAAAAGATCGTCAATGAATACTTGGGAGAACTTGTCCAAGTACTCGCGAAACACCTCATTCATTAAACTCATAAATACCCCAGGGGCATTTGTCAGTCCAAACGGTAAAATTGTAAACTCGTAATGACCAAACCTCGTCTTAAAGGCAGTCTTAGGGACATCATCCTCCTTTATTCATAACTGGTGCTACCCTGATCTCAATTTGATCTTGGAAAACATCGTCGCACCCTTCATCTGATCGAACTTATCATCAATCCTTGGCAATGGATATTGATTCTTGATCGTTGCCTTGTTCAACTGACAGTAGTCAATGCGGAGTCTCCACGACCCATCCTTCTCTTGTATGAAAATAACAGGCGCACCCCACGGTGACACACTCAGATGTATAAGTCCCAGGTCCAACAACTCCTTCAGTTGCATCCTCAACTCTTGTAACTCTGGGGTCGACATATGATAAGGCGTTCTAGCTATCGATTCAGTCCCCGGTTTTAAGTCTATGGTAAACTCCAATTCCCTCTCTGGCGACATCCCAGGTAAATCCTCCGGAAAGATTTCTGCAAACTCTCTCACCATCGGTAGGTGTTCTAGACCTTCAGCTACTCATTTTTCATTCAGTGCAAGGATCGCATAAATCTTACATCCCTTGTGCATGGTCTTCCGTAACTGCAAGGA
>JASDQU010102673.1:185941-199944 GCA_032191745.1 Picea mariana
ACTTTAAAATATAAAAAAATATGGTGTTTTTCCATCTCCACAAAAAAAAATTGATTCCATCCAATATCACCAGCCTATTCTTCTTCAAAATTTATATATAAAGTTTTGATTCATACATAGGAATATTCAACTAATCTTCATATAAGAAGTCATATATCTAGAAGTTTAGAACAAGTGAAAATTTTAATACTAGGGGTCATGAATACAAGCAAAAGGGTGTCCTCGAGAATTTTTGAGGATCTCCTACGTTCCTTTTTCTAGCGCAACACCTTCTTTGGATAAATTATCTACTTTCTTGTTCATGTCCTTGTAAACAAGTGCAATGAGATATGAGTGAAGGCTGATTGAATTTTCTAAATGTCAAGAAACAAAGGTTGCAAAGTGAAGTTCCTCAAAGTAAATTCCCCCTTCATCCATTGAATAACAAGAAGTGAATCTACACATATTTGAATTTGAGTAACTCAAATTTCCTATGCCAACATTAGTAGCAGTTTTAGTCCCATTAGCTCATTGAATTTGTTTGTAGCATGGCCTATTCTAGCTTTGAAATAGATACAAAGGTTGGAGGAAAGATGGATAATTCTCGCATCCCCGCCTCTAGGGGGGTTCCCTGAGAAGCATTATCAAAGAAATCCCATGGCATCTCCTTGTTTATGACTTCTTCAGCAGTTTGTTTACTGGGTTGAATTTCCTTGTACCAGGGAAAGGAAAAAAGAATATTTAAGATTTGAATAGCAAACTTTAGAGGTAGTGTATCCGCTTCCTCAAAGAATTTGGAATTCTAGGCCAACCATATTCCCTAAAAAATAAATAGGGGGAGGGATTTGTACCTCTTAGTTTCCTTGTTTAGACACCACTATCTAAGGGATCCCTCTATGGTGTTCCCTCTCCACAAATTTTTTGGCATGTCAATCCTTCTATCACCGACCAAACATGCTTTGAATATGTGCTAGACATAATGAGATGTGAGTTAGTTTCATTGTTGAGCATATAGAGACAACACCTTCTTAGGCCCTCAAAGCTTATTTTATGCAGAATGTCCTAGGTTAGCACTTTTTTGTTTAGAAGGAGCCACATACAAAATTTGGATTTAGCTAGGCAATTAAATTTCCAGATATGTTGAATCCACCACTAGGACTATGGATTGTCGTTTCCCTCAATTTCAAGTGCTTTGTATCCTACTCTTGGCTCATAATATCATGTAGGATTCAATGACCATATTAACTAGTCTTCCTCATCACTTAGTCTAATAAAACACTTTCTTAGGTTCCCTATGTAGATATTCCATGTGTTTTCATCCTATTCCCTGAGTTTTATCTCTCTCCAAGATAGTCATGGTTGCTACCTATTGTTGTCTTTGTTTCCTCTAGTAATTTGCCTTAGGGTATGGTATCCTCTATTTTTTTATCCATGTATGAGATGCACTAGTAGCTTGTAAGAATACATGCTTCCTATGGAAGGGTCTAGTCCTAAATGGACCTTTCCTCCCTTCCTTACTCATCATACCATCCAATTGCCAATCAAAGGGAATGTTGAGATAATTATTTTCCATATAATTGAGGCATTCTGAGAAATTTTTATAGGTTTTCTTACATAATCTTCCATAGAGTTAGGTGCTATATATTTGTCCTTTATGACCTGAGCGCGCAACCTGAAACCTTGAACAAGTCTCCAAACAATTTTTGCAGCTAATACCTTCGAGAATAGGAAGATGTTCTTCAGGCCCCGTCCTCCTTGAGATTTTGGAATTGTTATTGTTTTCCAAGAAACCAATACCACTATTTTCTTCCCTCTCTCTCCAGACCAAATGAAACTATAACATAATTTCATGATTATTTCCAATAAACCTTTCAGAATCTAGGAAAGTGACATCTAGTACACTGAAATAGCTTCAAGAACCACTTTGACCAAGACCAATCAACCTTCTTTGGAGAGCCAATGGTTGCACCAAGTATTAATCTTTTTCTCCATCTTCATTATCAACCACTGCCAATCATCTTTTTGATACAAGTTAGCTTACAAATGAAATCCTAAATATTTCATTCTAGCATCAAAATCAACTACATTCTAAGGAAACAATTGTGAGATTTGAGTTGTTTCTACCTCCAAGAGACCCCAAAAGGAGATCATCGGTTTGCCTAAGTTTATCTTCATACAAGTTGCCTCACAGAAAAGGCCAATGATCTCATTAAGTTTCTCAACCATACTTCTGGAGCCTTCACAAAACATATGAAGGCCATCCACAAAAAGTAGATGAGTAACATTACAAGAGTTTTCTACATTTATAACTTTGAGACTGCAACTTCTCGAATCAGCCTTTAAGGATTTGTTGATCCCTTCTGCAATGAGAAGAACGAGAAGGGGGGATAAAGGGCATCCTTGTTTACTCCTCCTTTCTAGCTTGAAAAAGAGGGTTGCAACACCATTTATAAGAATTGCAAAAGAGACTGAGTTGATATAGTTTAATACCCAAATGAAAAATTGATGACAAAATCCCAGATGAATAAGAACTAATCTTATGTAAAGCCAAATCACCCTATTAAAGGCTTTGGAAAGATCCACTTTTACAATGATAGCTCTTAGATTCCTAGTAATTATTGAGTGTAGTCCTTCTTGTGCAACCCCCACAACCTCATGACTATGTCACCCTTCCAAAACAAAAAATTGTCCAGGATAGATCTGTCGAGAGAGGATACCTTTCATCCTTCTCAATATGATCTTTGAGATAATTTTGTATATGCAGTTACACAGGGATATTGGTTGAAATTTTTCAAAGCAAGAGGGACTGTTAGATTTTTGGATTGATGCTATGAAGGTTGTATTAAAGGCTGCCAAATTTTTCCTTGTGGTTCTTGAAGCCTCAACCACTCTTCTTAAGTATTCTTCGATAAAATCATAACAATTGAGGAAACATTTACTAGGAGTCCATTTGGACCAAGGCTTTTGTCTTTTTGAAAGCTTTGGAAGGTCCTAAGAAGTTGTTCTTTACCAACTTCCACCATTAGGTCTTGATTATCCTCTGGATTGACAACGTCTAGGAAATAACTTGACAATTTGATTACTATTGCAATAGTTTCCTGAGACTTAGCTATAAAAAGTGATTGGAAATATTTGACCCCTTCTATTACTATCTCTATGAAATTAGTTGCCCAAGTTCCATTATATTTCTCTATCTTCTATGAAAGAATTTGGTGTTCTCATCGCCTGTCTATAGCCAAATAGTCCTTCTTTTAAGCCTCCATTCTCTCTTTGTCCAGAAGAATTTACCTCTTTTTATTCTCAATTTGTTTTATCTCAACTTTATGCTTCTCCAACAAGAATCCAACTTGTTTTATCTTGACTTTATGCTTCTCTGACAGGAATCCAAATCCTTTGTTGTTGTAACATGAAGCTAGAAGTTCTTTTACTTCCTTTAAAGAACTATCGTCCTTTTGTTTTTTCTTCATTGTCCATTTGATTGCATCTTGATTTTCCCTTTTTATGTTTTGATAAAATTGTAGAGGAGTTGATTCATGTAGGGAGTCATCAAAGGGCTTCCAAACTTATTTTATCTTATTCACGTAATCCTCTTCTTTTATCCATTCAAGGTTCATTTTGTAGGGGTTGGGTGGTTTCCCTTGGGTAGGGGCCAACTCAAGAAGCATCGGGTTATTATTTTAGTCCCCCCAATGGAGACCCATAATCTAGTTTCTTTTTAATTTCGGTCTCCCCTCTCCTCTTGTTTCTCCACTTCAGGATTAGTTTTGCAAGCTCTATATCCAGTAATCCTACCACTTCCAACTTGTTTATGAAGTATCTAGAAAAATTGTCTACCTGGGCCACTGGCCCCCAAACCTCTAATGTTCCCAGTAGGAAATTTAGATCCCCTCCAACTACCACCAATCCTCTTTTAATCCATTCACTGCTGAATTTTTTTTCCCAGTTTTTTAGTCTATACAAGTAAGGCCCATATATATTCAAACAGGTGATTTATTTTCCAAGGCTCAAACAGAACAAAGAATTTCCCAGGGCTAACAAAAAATCTTAGGAATCACAATATGGAAAATATATTTTTTCCAGCCTCTATATTCCTATAGCATCAATAAACATAAAATCTCATCCCCCTAAGAGTTTGGACAAGTCTTGGACAACCTTCTCCCCGTCTATCAGAAGTTCTTGCAAGAAAATGATAGATGGTTTATGAACATCAATTGATATTTTAATAGCCAATTTCTTTGAGGAATTGGCCAATCCTCTACAATTCAGAGTTGGGAAAATCATTTTGAAACATCCCTGGGGGCATTTTCTCTAAGGGATCCAATAAGTGACAATTATCTTCCACTTTTTACTTCAGAATTTTTTTTCTTTTGAGCCAAGGATATAAAGGATTTCCTACCCCTCTAAGCCGCTTAGGTATATTTTCTTCTAGAACTTCCAAACCTCTTGCTATCCCACTTGAAAAAAATGGATGCTCCTCTAGTCCTTGGCTCGAGGTTATATTTTATTACCTCCGAGGCTTGGGAATCACTATGAGAATCCAATTCAACTATCTTTTTAGGTGAATTCTTTGAATTCCCTTGTGAAAAAGTCTCATCACCTTATAACCCTCCCAATCCATCCAATGGAATCAGAGAAGGAGGCTTGGGGATAGTAATCCCTGAAACTTTGGGGAGGAAATCACTATCTTGATCCAAATTCTTATTGTCTAACTCTACCTCTCAAGACACAAAAAAACTAGTTTTCATAATTCTTTTCAAATTCAAGGGGAGTAGGAAAACTTTGCTTACTGGAATCTTTCAAGTGCCCAATTTTGGTTTTTTGTTCCATGGGGTGCACCTCCTACTGACCTATAGCCTCCCTGGATGTTGATATCAACGTAAACTTAGCCTTGGGTGAGCTCTTCAGGTTACCCTTAGAGAGGTCCTTCCTCTTTGGAGACTAAGAAATACCCCTATCATTTTGTTGTGCCTTGCGCACCCAGTCTTTCCTTCTATTCACAAGTGAGCATTCATTTCACAAGTGCCCATAAACATGGCATCATCTACATTTAAAAGGAATTCCTTCATAATCAAGGGGTTGTTAGAAAATCATAAGTCCCCCTCTCTCATTATGAGCATTCATTTCACAAGTGCCCATAAGCATGGCATCATCTAAATTTAAAAGGAATTCCTTCATAATCAAGGGGTTGTTAGAAAATCATAGGTCCCCCTCTCTCATTATAATAGAGTCAACTAAATCTTTAAAAAGCTCAATTCCAACTAAAAACTAAATCTTTAAAAAAATCCATTCCTAAAATTCTAGCCATACCCATGTATCCAAAGTAACGAGAATAATTATCATAAATAAACCCAAAGTGTTTATGTCTTAAATACCTCATCCAACCAAGTCAGGGGAGCCTTGGCAACCTAACCTAAAGTGGCAAAAAGTGGGTTGAGCAAGCATGGAAATACAAGTGCGGGTGCTTGAAAAAGAGAAGTTGCATGCCCCCCACTTCCATCTAGTCTATAGAATCTTGTTTGCATCTGCTACAGACTTGAAAATCCAAACCATCCAACCCTTGACCAAAACCACGCTCCGAGGAGGGTATCCTAAAATCGCTCAGAAATTTTAGGATCATGTTTGAATGGTTCACGTCGAGGGGGATGAAAGGAATTTTTTTACCATAAATCGAACACGCGTCCTTGAAGTGCTAAAAACTTTTGATACTATCTTTATTTAGGATAAAACCCCGACGATTATCACAAGATGCGGTGAGCGTGGATCGAACACGCGACCTTCAGATCTTCAGTCTGACGCTCTCCCAACTGAGCTATCCCCGCTTATTGATCATATGCGTTTATCAAAAGTTTGTGGAAACAGATGAAAAAAAGAAACCTGGCGCTATTAATGACCACCGTAAAAAAAACAAATCGATGAATATTATAATAATTGATTCATCTGGCCTTATAAGGCATAAGCATTCAATTCATCTGGGCCTATTACTCTTTTGCAGGTAAAACGTAGTTATAAGGCATAACCGTTCAATTCATTAAATGCTGCAACTAAACAACAGGCGCAAACACAAAGAGAAAAACCTAATTTGGAGATACGGGGTATCGAACCCCGTACCTCTCGCATGCAAAGCGAGCGCTCTACCGTTTGAGCTACATCCCCAATGTCCATAAAGTTAAAATATTTAATTCATGTAATATCTACACGCTAAATTAAATTAGAGTTTGTTTTTCCATTCCGTAGAACAAATCTTGAAGGCAATCTTGAAAATATACTATTATGTTTTAATTGAAGATCATGAAAGTAATAAGTTGGAGATTTATATTTAGTTTTAGATTTTGGTTTTATTATGATTATAAAATAAGTAGTTTTTATTTTTAATTTATATATAAAAAAATAAGTTTAATTTTCTTAAAAAAAAAACTATAATATCATTTTTAATTATGATTTTATAGAAAATAATATCTTTTATTTTTTAGATACAATATTTTTTCTCAATAAATTATTTTATAATAAAATTCAAATATTTAATTTATATATATAAATAAATATTTATTATAAAAACAATTTTTTTTTAGATACATTCATCTTAATTTAAAAACTATTATTTATAGAGCATCTTATTCAAGGCCTTCTTTAATGTGGCCTATTTAAGGCCACATTTTTATTATATGATGTATATCAAACTTGGAGACTTCAAAAATGTTAACATTCATTTATCCATCTTATATACAATACAAAATAATATTTAGAAGTATATTTCCTTTTTTTTAAATAAATAAATTTTTTCAACAAATGCCTAATTCTGATTTGGTAGAGAGAAATAAAGAATTCAACAGAAGGTCAATTTCCACTTTGAGGGAATCGTTAATCCGCTTCGAGTCAACCTCTGCTTTGTCGTTTTCGTCAATCCACATTCACTTTCATCTCTGCTTTGTCGTTTTCGAGTCAAGTAACAACTTGCATTTGCATCTTCTCTTGATTCACCTCCTTCTCATCCTCTTCCTCCCTGCCACAGTCGAGGTAGGAAAAAGAGAAAGCTCAAGGTCGTTGTGGCAGAAGAGTCTGTTGCCCAAAGATCCCTCACCCAGGGGTCACAAGTCCAACCAGCTGCCAGAGTACCGGATTATGTCCATAAGAGGACCAGAGGTTGAATCTCCTACAGATATCTTGGAGTTGAGCACTCGAATTCGGAATTAAAATCCCAATCGGAGTAATTGGCATAGTTTTTGTTAACTCTGCCAACGTCCATCAACATGCTTGGTGTTAACTCTCCCAACGTCCATCGACATAGTTCATGTCAACTCTGTCGATTTGTAGCGAAGCATTCCAGTTCCCGGAGCCAAAAGAGAACAACACATCCAATAAGGCTTCTCAAACCAGTGTGAAGAAAATAGAAATTAAGGATCTCGAACCAAATTTGGACAAAACAAAGGCTTTCGAAGCAAACAAAGAATACATAAAAACAGTTAACCATGACACCAAAGACCTATATAGTCCCACATCAACACTATTAATGTGGTCATCTGAGCTATATGTGAAAGAACTCATGAGCATGAAAAGGAGACTCAAAATTTTAGAAGAGAAAAGAAAGTATGAAGGCAACAAAGTAAACGAAATTGTTGAGTTTGAGAGAAAATTAGAGGGAGAAAATAAAGCGCTTAAAGAACAAATCTCAAGCATGCAGGTTAAAATGAAAATAGGACGAAAAGAAGTGACTACCTTGAAACATGAATTAGAACAAAGGAGGATAACCAGAGTTGAGAAATCAGAATTGGTGAAAGAAGTGGACAAAACACAAAGACGAGAGATTCAGGTAGCATTAGCTGACTTGGAAGCTAAAGAAAATTAGCTAAAAGATCAGATAGAAGAGGCTAAATCATGGTCACAAGTTGTAAGTGGGTCATCAAACAAACAAAAAGAAATCATTGAGAAGCAAATCAAAATACAAATAAAGGAAGAGCACAATAAGCGAGACAAGGCTGCAAATATCATTATCAAAGGACTGGGGGACTTCGGTGAAAATGAGAGGGCAAACATTCTAGCAAGGGACTTCCTTAAAGATAAGTTGAAATGGACAGGGTGTATTCACCAGGCAAGTAGGATTGGACAAAAGATAGAGGGAGGAAGAGATAGACATGTAAGAGTTATCTTCAGGAATATAGAGGATTTGAATATGATTCTTACAAATATAGAATTGCTCAGAGGCACACACATCTACCTAGATGAGGACTTGACTTTTGCTCAACAAGAACAACAAAGAAAGGAGTGGGAAAAAGTGAAAACACCAAGAAATGAGGGAAAATAGGCATCATTGAAGAACGGGAAGGCTCAAATCAATGATCGTTTCTCAAATAAGAAATATGAAATCATAGCCCCACGAAACTATTTATAGGTAGTAAGTTGGAATTGCAGAGGTTATCCATGGAGAAGAGGTCTGGGGTTGGGGCCCATAGTAGAGGGAAAATATATTATCATTCTTGTAGAAACACATGAGCACAATGGATGCAAGGTTCCAGATTTCGAGGGGTACAAGAAAACTTCAGGTTGGAACAAAGGAAATAAGATAGGCAAAGGACACAATGAGTTACAATGCTAATAAATGAAAAATGGTGTGGTGTTGTAAAGGTGGTAAAAGAATACCCAAACAAACAATACATCTAGTTGCAAATAACTGAGAAGGAGGTTACTTTCAAGTTGGTTGCTTGCTATTTTTCCCCAAAAAACTCAAAGATCTATAAAAGAAGCAATTTAGACAATGAAGACATGTATGCCTCATTGAAAAGAGATATATCTCTATTCATCCACTTGGGATAAGTAATGTTAATGGGTGATTTTAATGCAAGGAAAGTTAACAACCAATCTCTCCAGATGAGCAATGAAGAAAGAGGGGAAAACAATCCCTTATGGTTGGAAGAGAGTGGAGATCAATCATGGGAAGGAGATTCACAATATGGTAATGGGGGTGTGACACACTTTGGGGCAGAATTATTGGGGCTTTGTAGTTTGTTTGGCGTGGTTATCTGAAATGGAATGAGAGGGTGGCTAGCTTTAGGGGGTATCACATGAAAAACTTACAATGGTCAAAGTGTGGTAGATTGCTTAATCTACTCTCAAAGTTTTACTTCTGGAGTGATGAGGTTTGATACAGGGGTTTACCCTATTGAAATGAAATCCAATCATGCCCCCCTATTGGTTAAGCTAGACTTCCATACTAGTCCACACAATCATCAAATCCTTAGCATACAAAAGAAAAATATTTCCAAAGGAAAATTCCTCATGAATTAGGAAAATAGGGAAGGGTTTAGTGCCACTCTTAAGTAGCAGTTTCAGGTTATAAAGTACAACAAAGAAGATGAGACAACCAAAGAGATCAGTGGTCATGTTCATAGTATTTTGTTGATCCCAACAATCCACAAGGCCTTAAGTTCATGTAAAAGGTCTCATCCCAAGAAGAGGGCTACAAGTACCTTTTCGACAAATCCATGGTATGATGAAGAATGCAAGACAACCAAGAGATCTCTAAAAGACATAAATTTGGGCAAAGAAAACAAGAAGAAATATGAAATCAAAAAAACAAGAGTATGTAAATGCAAGAAGAAAGGAGTTAACCTCTCTTGGAAAACACAACCCCAAAGGATTTTGGAGAGAACTACAACAAAAGAGAAAGCAGACTGAAAACAATATTACATATGTCCAATGGTTAGAATATGTGAGGCTCCTTTATGAACGGGTACACAAGAAAGATACTCCTCCCATAGTGAAAACATTAGTGGAACTCTTCACAGTGGATGATACCAAGCAAGGAATAAAGAATTTAGCAAGCGGCAAAGTAGAGGACATAGACAGGCTTCAAGCTAATTTTTAAAATGGGGGGTTGAGCTCCTTGTACCTTACATAAAAGGAATTTGCAATGGGATCATTCAATACGACTTTCCTGGTGAATGGACCACCAGTGTGGTCATTCATGTCTTTAAGAATATTGATATCAATAACCCTTCCAACTACCGCACTATTATGGTCAACCCCCTCATGGGAAAGTTTTTTGGGAGCATGATAGAACAAAGAATCAACAATTGGAAAAAATATGAGGGAAAAGGGGGAAAAGGGTAGACAGGTTTTAGACCTAGGCATTCTACCATTAATCATTGTGTTACCCGTAGACATTTGATAGAGCAAATATGGAACAAACAAGGTGAAACAACCTATTGTTGTTTTGTGGACTTTAAGAAAGCCTTCGACATAGTGCCTAGAGACAAACTATGGAATATAATGGAAGAGTTGGGTATCCCAAATGGATATGGAGCGGTAGTTCACAAAATTTATGAGAAGGTTAGAGATAAAATAAAATAAAAAAAAGTGAAGGAATGTTCGAATGTTTTGGTAGTGATATTGTTGTTAAACAAGGATGTCCTCTATCTCCCACTTTGTTTGGTTTATAGATTGCTAAGTTGGAATCTTGGTTGAGAAGGACAGATGGAGAGGGTGTCCATCTAGCAGGGTATGTGGTGAAGCTACTTTTATACGCAGATGATCTTATTCTATTTTCAAAAACAACACATGGATTAAGAGAACATTTAAAGGCCTTAGAATAATTTTGTCGGGAGGTAGGGATGCAAGTGAACATTACCCAGACCAAAATCATGATCTTTTCTTTAAACAGCAAAAGACAAACCATTCACCTTTCTTTTCAAAGGCAACCCATTGGAGATAGTGAAAGAATACAAATACGTTAGGATTGACTTCCACTTTAAGCTCAGCTGGGAGACTTGTAGGGAGAAAAGGATACAGGGAGGATGGAGAGACTCATATTTACTCCAAAATAGGTGTAGAAAAGATGAACTTTGGGATTGGAAAATCCAAAAAATCCTCTTTGGTTTGCTAGTTACATTGGTTGTTCTCTATGGTTGTGAAATATGGGGAAGCAACATGTCAACTTGCAGTTGGAGACGACTAGAAAGAATTTAGAAGCAATTAATTACTAGCAATCTCAAAGTTAAAGCTTCAGTCCTGTATGAAATTCTTTTAGCTAAAACTAGTACTTTTTCATTAGAGGCGACATCGATAACCAAATTAATAAGCTATTTAAAGAAGGTGGAAAACATGGATAACCAACGCTAGCCCAAGATAGCCACGGAGGAGGAGTTAGAACGTAGGAAGAAAACTTGGATGAAGCAAAATAAAAATTGGTCGAGAAAGTGGAATATCAAGCTGCACGAATGTCCTAACACCAAAGAAGAAATAAAAAAGATCGTGATTCAAAAATTTAGGACTGCCATGTGGAACAATCACAGTGGGCGTAAAAAATCATACTACATCAAGGAGTTTAATCCAAATCGTGATCATAGTGATAAAACATATTTAGGGGCAACTATTAAAGGAAAAGCAAGGTTGTTAGTTGCACAGCTAAGGATGGGTTCACATCACCTTAGATGTGAGATCGGTTGGTGGAGAGCACCCAAAGAAGTTCGGGAGGAGAGAACTTGCATATCCTGAAATAAGCTTGTGGTGGAGAATGAGTGGCACTTTGTCATGGAATGTGCAGCCTACAAGGATATTCGCAGTCAGTATGAAAACAACTTAAAGGTCAACAACATTCACCAACTATTTTACGAGGATAAGATCAACCCGATTGCTAGTCTTCTAGTCAAGATTCGCAACAAAAGATCTGACATCGAAAAGAGTGTGAAGATCAGTTAGGGTTGTTATTCTCTTGGTACCTTAGGTTGTTCAGCCTCGTGGATGTCATTAAAATCCATCAATCACTATTATCTCAAACAAGTGTTTTTTCATCTCATTAGTATCGATATGTGCATCAATATGTATAATGGTGTTGTATTTGGGTCGAAATTTGTAACTTTTGTGTTTTTTAGCATCATATTTGTGTCTTGTGAGTGTCATATTACATAACTATTGCAACGTATTAGTGTCATATTTTATTCATATTGATGTCAAAATATGAAACTTTGGTGTCTTATTAGCATCATTTTTGCATTGTATTTCATCAATGTCGCATTAAAATAACATAACATCTACATCAAAAATTATAACATATTGCATCAAAAGTGTGTTTTATTTGTAAATTTGTTGAACCTGCACAAAATATATCTAGCTAAAAAATAATACACACATTTGCAGAGAGAATTTGAGAAATAAGAAGAAGGAGAGAAAGAATGAAAGAATTCCCAATAACCATTGTGAATAATGAATAATTTACACATGATATAGTTTGTATAACTCAATGAGTGCACATTGGAGGAGAACCAATACGCCATAGTGGTGGTCTAAAGTGATCTGGACACACACCAGTAGTTACATGAGTGAACTGCTACCTAGTCTAGTCTCTCAGGCTGTTACAGGAGTGAATTGTCATCTAGTTGAGTTAACTAGTCAACTAGTCTTCAGTTAACTGACTGAACAAAGAGTAGTGAGGAGTTAACTCAGGAAATCAAGGGTTATGCGTCAGTCTGGTGATGATCCCAAGGAAAGTGCGCATTAGCTGGTGATGATCCTAATGTTGCATGGTGACAAAACCAATGCAACATCTAAACTCAACTCAACTAGTCAAACTGAATTGTCAAATGAAAGATAATATTCTCCAGGTGGATTATCCTCCCCTAAAATATAGTATACTTAATAATGACTAATTATGACTAATAAACAAGGAAAAACCTTAGGAAAAATAAATCTTAGGTGTGTGTGAAGTAACTCCAACACCCACCCTGAAAATCACTATGGTGAAAATAAAGAATGGGTCTCGGTAATGAGGCCATGTTAGGTACCCAAATACAAAAGATACACTGAAATAAAGTGAGGAAAGAGGGAAAAACTCATGGGAAACCCCCCCCTCAAGGTACAATGTATGTAAAAAGAAGAACTAAAGTTGCTAGGAAGTTGTGTCCTTCACTCCAAGATGACTTTGCAGAGAATGGAATTTATGCTCAATGAAGGTCTTGATGAAGATGTTTGTCGTTTGTTCTGCTGAAGGATAGAATTGTAAGTCCATGATCCCCTTGTGTACTAAGTCCCAGATGTAGTGCATGTGGATCTCGATGTGCTTCGTCTGCTACCTCTAAACTAGATCTCTGCAGAACTTTAGAGTTCTCTGGTTGTCACACTAGATGACAATCGACCGATGAAACTGAATGCCCAACTCAGTGAGAAAATGTTGTAGCCACATAGCCTGAATGGTTATGATAACTACCCCTCTGTACTCTGCCTCGGTTGAAGATAGAGCAATGGTAGCTTGCTTCTTTCTCAACCAACAGATAGGCTCAGAACCAAGACTAAGTGAGTAACCAGATGTGGACTTGCAATCAGTGTTATCGCCAACCCTGTCAGAATCAGTAAATCCGATGAGATATAATGTAGAGTATGTTTCATAATGAATCCCAAAGGTGATGGTGCCTTGTACGTATCGAAGGATACGCTTTGCAGCCTTCCAATGTAGCTCATGCGACTCCTGCATGAACCTGGAAACTATGCCAACTGCATATGAGAGGTCTAGTCTGGAGAGTGTGAGATACAACAAGCTCCCCACTAGATGTTTGTACAGTGTGTTGTCAACTAGTGGAGTCTCCCCGCCATCCTCAAGTTTGACTCCTGATAGGAAAGGAATTAGAGAAGACTTGTAGTATGTCATGTGAAATATCTCAAGGAGATCTCATGCATACTTGGCCTGAGACAATTTGATTCCTGATGAATCCCGACTGATCTCAAGTCCAAGGAAGAAGTGTAGTGGACCTATGTCCATCATCAAAAACCTGTCATGTAGAATCCTCTTGACTGCAGCAATCGCTGAAGTCGAGCAACTAGTGATCAAAAAATAATCAACGTACAAAACTAAAAGTAGAAGTGAATCAATCATCCTGAGCATGTAGACATTTGGGTTTGATTTACAACGTACAAAGTTCTGTGACAACAGGTAGGAGTCCATCTTGGCATACCATGCCCTCGGAGCCTGCTTGAGGCCATAAAGAGACTTCTTCAGTCGACAGACCAAAGATGAGTCCTGCATAAATCCCTAGGGCTAC
>JASDQU010102673.1:202816-218589 GCA_032191745.1 Picea mariana
GGAAAGGAATTGTAATCATGTTTTATAGGCTGGTGAGCCAAGTTTTCATAAGTTGGAGGCTTATGTGTTGTTAGGCCAGGGAGCCTGAGTATTGAAGGCCAGGAGCCTGCTGTTGTATATGTAATCATGCAGAACACTTAATAAAATATAAACACCACCAGGTGCAGACCGACCATGATGAATGAGTGAAGGGGGGCTGAGCATCCACAAAGTGGGCAAGGAATTAGGGGCTGGAAGGTGGGAAAGGGGCTAAGTGTTGAGCCTAGGGGCTAAGCCTAGGGGGGCTTAAGCCTGGGAATAATATTTTAATATTATTCCAAAAGATATGTGCATCATATGTTTTTATCCTAAGTCCTTTTGGAAGGACGCGTGATTTCCTAAGTGGTGGGAGGAACGTGTGCTGGTGGAACGCATGCAGTTCCATGGGTGACAATTGTCAACCCTAGTGCATGCGAATAAAATGGCCAGGGTGAGCCGTGAGAAGGTTCCATTCCCATTCCACCGGATTGTTTGAACGCCTATGGATTATTTAATTATAACAGTAATGATATGTTTTACTCTGAGTTAAATGTGTTTATTTGTTTAAATGCATGGGATATATGATATATGTATGAGCTTTGTACAAATGGTGTGTACAAATGGGTATCAGAGTGCAAGTAAGCCCAGAGTTCTGAAATGGGTGTGCTACAAATTGGTATCAGAGCACGAGTAAGCCCAGAGTTCCAAAATGGGTGTGCTACAAAATCCACTGGAAGATAAATATATTTTTCCTAATTTTATGAACAATCCCTTCATGGATAAACAATAGGGAGTGCAAATGCATTGGTATTGCCTACAAAATAGTGACTTTGACTAGTATTCGTCTTACTGATCCAGATTTTATGGGTAGAATGAAATCAATACAGATCTATATTATTAACACAGAGATACAATTAACAGTAACAGAGATATAATAAAACTTGGCTTCTATTCAAATAAGAAAAATGTTGAAAACTGTAAAATGCAGACTAAACAAGCTTGCTAAAATGGTGGCGGCTTATCTCTAAGAAGAGATGTGACGATTATGATCATTCATAAGAATATGATTACAGTGAGGCTCCACATGAATTTTTACATTAAACATGAATTCCAAAACCCTAGACATCCAAAAACCTAAACCCAGGAAATGAAGTGCCAAAAGTCATGTGGGCCCCGTTGGGGTAAGTTGGTACATCAACTTCTCACGGTCGTAACTTTTGCATACAATCTTTGTTTTAGGTGCATGATATCCCATTGGAAAGTCTATCCGAGGAATACACATTATTCCATCACACTCTAAATATGGGTACAATGTGATTGTGGTGGGCCGAAAAAATGTTGTTTAGGGCCTCAAAACGACCCTAGAAGTTTAGGACCTGAAAAGCTAGAAATAAACTGCCAAGATGAAAAATGAAACTGCGAAGATGACATATGTATGTGAGCCAGTTGGAATAGGTGGGTGGCCACCAATATTATCCTGGATCAATCCTCCCCCATTAGGAAGAAATGGTCTCCATTGCGTTGAGTTCCCCCATCAGATGAGGAAATTTCTGGTTAATTTGGCCCTGGGTGAGCCACTTGCCTTGGTGTAGGAGTTGACTTGCTTTGACAACACGATAAAGATGAAACTTATATTGGCGAGTTACCTTGACCTTTGTGTCCATGATATGATCAGTGGATTCCTGTTCCATGTAGTCCAGGTTGAGCTCTGTCGGTGTCAACTGTTCTGCTACCTCTGAGGTGTCCAATAATGGTGGAAAATATGGTCAAAGGATATCCACATTAAATACTGGGTGCAATTCAAGGAAGGGGGAAAGGTTGAATCAAAAGTATTGTCACCCACACCCTTGGTGACGTTGTAAGGTCCATAGCGGAGTGGTTTAATATTATGATGGGGTCCCGTAAGGCGTTCTTTATGCAAGTGCAACCAAAATTTATCTCCCACCTGGAACTTGTGTGGCACCCGATGTTGATCATGGCGATTCTTGTAATTAGAATTGGACTTGTGTAAAATATCTTGAACTTGTTGGTGGATGTGTTAGATTAGTTCAATGAACTAGGTAGCTTTGTTGGATTCAGTTTGAGGATAGGACGAGGTTGTCTGGGTCACGGCAAGGAGTAGTGCAACATCCATGGGACCCAATGGTTGAAATCCCAACCCCACCTAAAAGGGGTTGTGGTTAGTTAAGCTATGCATGGCTATGTTGTAGATGTGCTAAAAATAGGGAAGAATCTCATCCCATGTGTGGGGATGCTTATAATTGTACATGTGCAAGATATGCATGATCATTTGGTTGACGACCTCGGTCTTGTTATCCATTTGGGGGTGGAAGACAGTGGATTTGGTGAGCTTAGTGCACAGCAGTGACCATAGGCTCGACCAAAATGTGTTGAGGAACCAACTGTATCGATCTGAGATAATGATTTGTGGTATCCAAAAATGTACCCACACTCATTTGAAGAAGATCTTGGCAGTGGCCTCTGTTGTGATGTTCTTCTTGCAGGTGGCTAGAATCGCCATTTTAGAAAAATGATCAACCCCCACAAAAACATAGTAATTTCCCCGCTTGGTTGACAGAAGGACCGACATGTAGTCCATCGAGATGGATTCCCARGGAATTTCAAGAGTAGGCAGAGAGGTGTACATGCCTTGTTTCTTAATGGTCAGTTTGGAAATGGGGCAGGTGGTGCAAGACCTGGTATACTTGTTGACATCCTATTGAAGTTTTGGGAAATATAAATGTTGTTGCAACACTGCCACTGTCTTTTCTACACCGAGGTGTCCTACCACTCGACTGTAGTGGGATTTCCAAATCATCTTTTCTCTCTCACTTGATGGAATGCAAAGATGGCCTAGATGGCACAACAACCCATCCTGCAGATGAAAATCAGTGACAGATGTGTTTGCACCCAATATCTTGTAGGTGGCGACAAATTCATGATCTATCTCATAGAGTTGGGGTCATCCGAAGGTCTCGTGGTTGTTGGAGTTTAGCATCGTGGTGATTGTTGCAACTGGAGGGTGGATAAGGAAATCAATGACATGGTTGGTGCTTCCTGTCTTATACTTGATGTTGAGATGAAATTGTTGCAAGTGTGTGGACCACTTCTGATGGTGTTCATTCTATAATTTTCCCTGTGTCTACATGAACTGTAGCGGTTTATGATAGGTGTGGATGATTGTCTCCTTCCCAAAAATGTAATGCCTCCACTGGAAATAGTCTTTCATAATGGATTACATTTCTTTTTTGTAACTGGGATACTTACGGATGACATCCGATAGTGTCTCACTATGATAGCACACAAGCACTGCTCAAATCATTGAATGCGTGTTGTTGGGACAGGCCCCATGAAAAATTTTCCTTACCACCACCCTTGGTTACTTGGATGAGGGCCCATGCAATATGGGAGGATCCAACACGAACCTGCGATAGAAATTGGAAATGCCTAAAAAGATCTAAAGCTCAGTGAGTGTGGTTGGGGATGGAAAGTCATGAATGACCTAGATCTTAGTTGGATCCACATGCACCCCATGTTCATCAACAATGAAGCCTAGGTACTGGATCTTGTCCATGGTGAAGGAGAATTTTTCCAAATTTTCATAAAGCTTGTGTTTCCACAGAGTGTGCAGAACCTTCTGAATATGTTGCAGGTGTTCCACCCAAGTCTTGTTGTAGATGAGAATTTCATCCAGATACACCACCAAAAAAGAATTGGTGAAAGGCCACACGATATCATCTATCATTCTCATGAAATTTGTTGTGGAATTCGTCAAACCAAAGGGCATGACCAACCATTCAAAAAGAACTTCTTTGGATTTGAAGGCAGTTTTCCATACATATGTCTGCTCTATTGGGACCTGATGGTAACTAGACTTCAAAGCAAGCTTACTGAAGTATTTGACCCCCTTGATTTGGTTAAGGATATTTTTGATTCAGGGAATTGGATATCGGTTCCCAACTGTGGTTTTATTTAGGGCCCAGTAATCGATCCAGAGTCGCCAGGTCTTGTCTTTATTCTACACATGCACGATTGGGCTACCACACAGGGATGAGTTGGGTTAGATATTCCCCTTTTGGAGCAGTTCTTGGATCTGGCACTTGATATCCTCGTTTTCTAATAGAGAACGATGATAGACTGACCCATTGGGTAGTGGTGCGTCATGGGTCATATCGATTGAATTCTTGACTCGAAAGTGCAGAGGTACCCCAGTGGGTGAGGAGAATATGTCCTTGTATTCTTCCATGACCTTATACACTTTCTTCTTGATGCAGGAGAATCACTTCACATCATCAACGCACCATCTAGCTACCACATTAAGTGCACATTCAATGGAGGAGAAAGGTGCCAACCCTCTCAATTTCAAATTAGAAAATGTAATAATTGTTGTAAGGCCGAAGAGCCACACAGATGCCTTTGTGCATGTAGTAGATAGGGTCTCCTTTAATGGTTGACAGGCTGAGATCTAGATCTGATCCGGACTACACAACCATTTAATGTAATTCATTGTAATTAATGTGAGTAGGTGAGATGGAGGGAAGAGCTTGAGGAGCCCCCTTTTGTAAAAATATCTTTGTATCTAGATTGATTTGTTCCAGGAGAGGCAGAAGCAAGATTGGAGAGATAGGAGAGAGAGTCGAGATTCTGTTGCAGTCCGAGATTTTGAACGTATTGTAACAGACATTCAGATTAATATAAAGAGCATTTTTTCCTGCATATGATTTGTGTGTGTGTTTCCATGTGTTTTATGAATGTCTTGTATGCATTTATGTGTATATGTTGTAGATGTATGTTAGGTTTCATCTGCAAGGATAGATAGAATTTTCTATCTGTGGGTTGTTGATTTCAGTCTGGGTTCTTTGTGGATTCATGCAAGGGGTTGCATGATAGAGTACTGAGGACTTTGTAAACTAGTGCAAAGAGTGCACATCTGAGTTCTGTGGAATTCAGCCAAAGAGGTGCCAGGAGGGCACACCAGAGAAATCATAAACTCAAGGGGACAAGCCTCAAGGTTACTGAACACCTTGGAGGTGAATATTGTGCAGAGGAGGTCACAGAGAGAAGACAGAATCATTGAAGTTTATGTAAAGCTCTGCCAGGTGGGCATCGAGCGAATGCAAAGAGTGCACGAGAAGATATTTGTTTCGAGTTCAGGGAAAGAAGAGAAGTGTCGGGGGAGAGAAGACACTTACAAATTTGTTGAACACTCTGTAGGCTTAGTAAGGCATGCTTTAGCAGAAGTTGCCAGGAGGGCACTTATATCCTTTCAAGGAATGAAAGGAACAGAGTTGCTAAACAATCTGGAGGAAGACCTGTGTGAGGAGTGCACTAGGCCAACACTCAAATGAAGTGTTGATGGACAACCATCTGAAGGCCAGTCAGAGCACAAGGAGTGTGCACAAGAAGAACTTGTTTCAAGTTTGAAAGATTAGGAGGTTGAGAATAGAAGTGTGCTAGGAGGAGCACCAAAAGTCTTCTAAGGAAGCAGAGGGCTGAGCCCCTTAGATCTAAGTTAGTTCGAAAATATCAAGAGGGATAACGGAAGTTGAGACCCAAAATCACAAGGCTCGCAGGAAGGAGATTGAAGGTCGATACCTTTGAAGCAGATAAATCTTCCAAGTCTAGGAAGAAAGGCACAAAGGCTCAAGAGGAAGAGTACATCTATCATTGGATCAAGTAGAGAGAAATTTGGACCGTTGAACCTTACATCTACACAACGAAGAACGTGCAAGGGAAGAGATCAGATTTGAACCGTCATATTTGAGCATAGAGGACTAATTGTCATTGGATTCAGAGGAAAACATGTGAGATTTAATCCTTGTGTATGGAGGAGAGTGGACTCGACAAAGTCCCAAAGTTATGGAATGATTGGAACCGTCCATCGTCAGAGGACAGGTGGCAATAGATCTGGGTGTTCACATAATCGGATACTAGGAGATCAAAAGGGAGCAGAGGATCAAACTCGCAAAAGGGAAGTTCGTGAAATCATCCAGACCGTCCATCAGAAAAGACACATGGCGAGCAAGTATCAATTCGTTGACTCATTGTGGAAGGAATTCAAATGGTGGAGTTTGTGAAAATCACGAAACACAAAATTGCGATATGATCACAGCCTTCGATCGAGAGGAGTGAAGGACCGTAGATTGGTCAATCGAGGATTCGGGAAATAGGAGTCAGGGGTGGCTCACATGTAGAAGTCCCAAAGTCCAAAAATGTGAAGCACCTTTTGACAAGGCCTATGGTCATCGTCGGTGGTGATGTAGAGGGGAATCCTGCGCCTTGCGCTTGTTTGCATAGGTGGGGTTTCAACAGAAGGGACTATGGATTTGTTGAAGGTTCCAGCAAGGAACTAAGTAGCCATTTCGGCTCATCAAGAGTTGAAGAACGATCCTTAGACTGGGATGTCAGCGGACTCTGTCGAGGTAGAGGTAGGGGGTCTATGTCATGTGGTATCAGAGCCTGCACATAATTAATTTTTGTAGGCAAAAGAGGGAAGGAACCAAAGAAGAGATCGTCTGATACTATCATGTGGTATCAAAGCTGATATTTTTTTACTGTAGATTTCAGGCGAAAGGGATTGAAGGAGAACTTTTGGTAACATCATGTGGTATGTGAGCTTGAAAACCAGTTGTGTTCTTGAGGGAAGGATGGCTACTGAAGGCCAAAGGAGTGGTCAAGGCAAGGACCGCCAGTAGAAAAGAAAGGTTGAGATAGACAAAGAGCTCATTGAGGTGAGAGCACAAATGGAGAAGCTTGCATTTAAGATGCAACAAGATGTAAAAGCACATTGGGTATATGAGTGGCCCATGAAGAAGAAGGTACAATCGTTGGTTAAGAAATTGTTGGCCAGAGGACAGAAAAAGTTGTTAAGAGGATGGCTAAGGTATATTTAAATCCTTAGAGGTGAATAAGAGGTGGTTCAAATATTTGAGCCAGAAGCTGGGAGAAATCTCAGTGATGATGAGGAGAAGATATCATTGGAGGGTCTTAGAAACTGTCAGGAGGGTAGTGAAGAAAGTTTAGATTACCAGGTGGGCAATGAGATGGGATCATTGGAATATATCATAGACTGCCAGGAGGAAAAGGCAGAAATCCCAATTTTCCAGGTGGTCAAGGGAGAGAAGATGAACTCAACTAAGAGTTCATATCAACAAGGAGTGTTGATAGAAAGGGAAGATCAGTGGAATGTTCTAATCATTGGGGGAATTGAGGTATTCCTACCAGGAAACCTAGTTAAGGCCAGAGAACGTGTTGCAGATGCAGAGGAAGGACAACCAGCAATGACTGTCATAGAGGAAGAAGAAATGGAGCAGATGTTGATATCTGCCCTAGCAGAACAAGAGCATGCAAATAAAATGTTCACTCCATGGGAGAAGGACTTAGAGTTGTTGGAGGATTGGTTGAACCATCCAGAAACAGTAGATGACTGCCATGAGCAGACAATCATGTAGATTATCGAAGAAGAGCATTCAGGAGAATTTCTCAGAAGTTTCAGCCATGAAGCTGGATAGATGATGACTGCATCACCAAAGCTTGCAGTAGAAGATGAATAAGAATTCTAGTCCGAGGAGCAGCTAGAAGAAGTTGGAGATGAACCAGCAGGATAACTAACAGAAGCCAACCTGTCAGAGGAAGAAGCTGGGCAGCAGCTCAGTGATGAGACTTCAGAACTGAAGTATGTAGTAGGGTGGCAAGCTAAGGCCACAAGAGATGGAGAAAATTGCAAGGGGGTTCGAGTTGATCCACCCATTACCAAGAAGGAAGTGCAGCAGAGATGACTACAAAGGAAGAGCTAACCAGTTGAGAAGATGGACGAGGTGATTGAAGAAATCAAAAGGCTGATGTTGGGAACAGCAGTAGAAACTACCAATAAGGAGAATCTGAGTAGAAAGAAGTCTGCAAGAGCAGCAGGGAAGTAGAAACAATGTAGCGGAGTAGATGGACAGCTCCAAAGAATAGTTTGGGATCCATGTGGATTTCAACAGCGAAGATGGAAAGATCATAAACAGGATCTCATGAATTTTTTTTCGCAGCAGTGGAGTATGATGCAGGAGCATTGCTTCACATCAACAATGCGCCAACTAGCTAGCACATTCAGTGCGCATTCAATGGAGGAGAGAGGCGCCAGCCCTCTCAATTTCAAATTCAAAAATGTAATAATTGTTGTAAGACCGAAGAGCCACGCAGATGCCTTTGTGCATGTAGTAGATAGGGTCACCTTTAATGGTTGATAGGATGAGATCTAGATCTGATCTAGACTAGACAGCCATTGAATGTAATTCATTGTAATTAATGTGAGTAGGTGAGATGGAGGGAAGAGCTCGAGGAGCCCCCTTTTGTAAAAAGATATTTGTATCTAGATTGATTAGTTCCAAGAGAGGCAGAAGAAAGATTGGAGAGATAGGAGAGAGAGTCGAGACTTTGTTGTAGTCCAAGCTTTTGAACGCATTGTAATAGACATTCAAACTAATATAAAGAGCAGGTTTTCCTACATATGATTCATGTTCTTTTTTCCATGCGTTTTATGAATGTATTTTTTGCTTTTATGTGTATATGTTGCAGATGTATGTTAGGTTACATCTGCAGGGATAGGTATAATTTTCTATCTATGGGTTGTTGATTTCAGTCTGGGTTCTTTGTGGATTCATGCAAGGGGTTGCATGATAGAGTACTGAGGACTCTATAAACCAGCGCAAAGAGTGCACATCTGAGTTCTGTGGAATTGCCAAAGACGTGCCAGGAGGGCACACCAAAAAAATCATAAACTCAAGGGGAGAAGCTCAAGGTTATTGAACACCTTGGAGGTGAATATTGTGTAAAGGACGGCACAAAGAGAAGAAAAAATCACTGAAGGTTTGGTAAATCTCTGCTAGGTGGGCATCGAGCGAGTGCAAAGAGTGCACGACAAGAGATATGTTTCGAGTTCAGGGAAAAAAGAAAAGTGTCGGAGGAGATAAGACACTTAAAAAGTTGTTGAACACTCTGTAGGCTCAGCAAGGCATGCTTGAGAAGAAGTTTCCAGGAGGGCACTTATATCCTTTCAAGGAACGAAAGGAACAGAGTTGTTAAACACTCTGGAGGAAGACCTGTGCAAGGAGTGCACCATGCCAACACTCATATGAAGTGTTGATAGACAACCATCTGAAGGCCAGTCAGAGTATAAGGAGTGTGCACAGGAATAACTTGTTTCAAGTTCGAAAGATCAGGAGGTTGAGCGTAGAAGTGTGCCAGGAGGAGAACCAAAAGTCTTCTAAGGAAGCAGAGGGGCGAGCCCCTTAGATCTGAATCAGTTCGAAAAGCTTGGGAGGGATAGAAAAAGTTGAGACCCAAAATCATAGGGCTCGCAGGAAGGAGATCGAAGGCTGAGACCTTCAAAGAGGATAAATCTTCCAAGTCTAGGAAGAAAGGTGCAAAGGCTCAAGAGGAAGAGTACAGCTTCTTTTGGATCAATCAGAGATAAATATGGATTGCTGAACCTTACATATAGACAACGAAGAATGCGTAAGGGAAGATATCATATCTGAACCGTCAAATTTGAGCGTAGAGGACCAACTGTCATTGGATCCAGAGGAAAACATGAGAGCTTTAATCCTTGTGTATGCAGGAGAGTGGACTTGACAAAGTCCCAAAGTTATAGAATGATCGGAACCATCCATCATCAGAGGACAGGTGGCAGTAGATCTGGGTGTTCATAGAATCGGATACCGAGAGATCAAAAGGGAGCAGAGGAGCAAACTCGTGAAAGGGAAGTTCGCGAAATCATCCGGACCGTCTGTCGAAAAAGATGCGTGGCGAGCAGGAAGCATTTTGGTGACTTGTTGTGGAAGGAATTCAAAGGGTGGAATTTGTGAAACTCGTGAAACGTGAAATCAAGATACGATCACAGCCATCAATCGAGAGGAGTGAAGGACCGTAGATTGGTCAATCAGGGGTTCGGGAAATAGGAGTTAGGGGTGGCTCGCATGCAGAAGTCATGAAGTCCTGAAATGTGAAGCGACTTTTGACAAGGCCTGTGGTCATCGTCGGTGGTCATGTGGAGGGGAATCTCATGCCTTTCACTTGTTCACACAGGTGGGGTTTAAACAGAAGGACATATGGATTTTTTGAAGGTACCAGTAAGGAACTAAGGAGCCATTTCGACTCATCAAGAGTTGAAGAACGATCCTTAAACCAAGAGGTCAGCTGACCCTACCAAGGTAGAGGTAGGGGGTCTGCATCACTTCTGCTGCATGGAGAGATTGGTCGTGGAGGCCATGCATGTGGCTGCAAACTTTCGCTCACTTTCATAGCGAATCATGAATAAAAAAAACTTCTCGATCTGAGATATGACTTTCCTGCATTGCTTGGAAGAGATCAAGGAAATGGCAATAGGTGGGGCTACCTTGGGTATCCTATACAATTTCCTATCCAAAGTAATAATAACACAGTGAGGCCTAGACTCATATACAACATGATGTTTCCATAAATAAGGTTGTCCCAAAATAATATCACAAATTTCAATAGGAGCGACATCACACAATACCTCATCTTTGAAAGGATTGATGTCGTAGGACAGGAAATGTTGTTGGCTGGCATGAATATTGCTTCCTTGGAGGAGCCATCCGATGGTGTATGGCTACAGGTGCAGCATTGTCGGTAGGGTCATTCGTTTGACGAACTATGCTGAGATGAGGTTATTTTGGCTACCACCATCAATGATGAAGTGCAACAGAGTACCTTTCACCCACATCTATAAATGAAAGAGGCACTCGCCATTCTCTGGCTCATCAGATTCACCGAACTGGATTTTGGTGGTAGCAATGGTGGCACTAGGTTCCGCGTCAAAAATTTGTCTCCCCTTTTCTGGTTCTAACTCAGAGTCAGAACCTGTATCTAATTCAAAGGATTTCACCTCAGCCACCAATGATTTCTTTGGGCGGTAATCAATAATATTATGGCAGGGGCTCTTATGGAAGTCGCACCAATTCCCAATGTCTTTCTTCGTATTTCCATTGTCCTTATTTTTTTGTAGCTTAGATTGGTTTTCATGAGGTTTTCCATGTATTCTCTACCCTTTGTTCTGTGGTTTTGGGCTGCCCTTGCCCCGCTTATGCTGTGAGGGGTTCCCAAAGCCAAACTGTTGCATCTTTTTTTTAAGCTTTTGTTCGATTTTGACAACATATCGATAGGTCACACCCAAGGACGAGATGTCTAGAAACTCCATTTATGTATGGATTTCAATATGAATACCATCGCAGTACTTGAGCAATAGATGTCCCTCATAATCTTTGATACCCATCTTGGTGCGCAAGGTATGGAATATATTTGTGAACTCTGGCATTGTTTGATCCCTTTCCTACCGCATTGTGGTCCATTTTGTATACAGGTCATCAGAACTTCCAACAGGGTAGTATTGTTCCTTAATAACATCCCTTGACTCCCTAGTGAGTGCGACCATAAATAATGAGGGTTCCTCTATTTCCTTTTTCTCACATAAATTCTCCCATCAATATTTGACATGAGGGACGGTTTTAAGGAGCACAAATGTAATATTTTCTCTGTTGGAAAGGTTATGTACAGGAAAATACCCTTCTAGCAGATTTAACCATTTTTCTAGAACATCTGTGTCTATATGACCTTCAAATATAGGAATATTAAAGTTGATTTGTAACTTGAAGTTGGCGGTGACTCCGCTTGAGTGTAACACACCCACTACGGAATTTAAAATTTTTCGCTCCTTCTCATCTTTTCTCTGAAGAATAGAATTCCCCGAGTCCCTATGGGACCTGATACAGACCCTGCCATCCCTTAACCGCACTCAAATGATCAGTGGTTATGGCCACAGGCCTAACCAGTATGGCATCCTTTCGCTCTTCATGACACGGCACTACCAGAGCGTCGAGTTTTTCGACTCTGATAAACCCTAAAAGTCAGTGATGGTTTGACTTCCTTTTCGCACTTCTCGCATCTCTCCACCTTGCGAGTTGGGGTGTCGAACCTTCATGCTCCTACCTCACGAACCTCTGAGACAAAAAAGTCAGCGATGGTTTGACTTCCTTCTCGCACATCTCGCATCTCGCCACCTCGCGAGTTGGGACGTTGAACCTTCGTGCTCCTACCTCGCGAACCTCCGAGACATGAAATTCAGCGATGGTTTGACTTCCTTCTCACTCATCTCGCATCTCGCCACCTCGCGAGTTGGGGTGTCGAACCTTCGCGCTCCTACCTCGCGAACCTCCGAGACGTCAAAGTCAGCAATGGTTTGAATTCCTTCTCGCACTTCTCGCATCTCACCACCTCGCGAGTTGGGGCGTCGAGCCTTCGTTCTCGTACCTCACGAACCTCTGAGACGCAAAAGTCAGCAATGGTTTGACTTCCTTCTCGCACTTCTCGCATCTCACCACCTCCGGAGTTGGGGCATCGAGCCTTCGTGCTCTTACCTCGCGAACCTCTGAGACGCAAAAGTCAACAATGGTTTGACTTCCTTCTCACACTTCTCGCATCTCGCCACCTCGCGAGATGGGGCGTCGATCCTTCGTGCTCCTACCTCGTGAACCTCTGAGACGCGAAAGTCAGTGATGGTTTGACTTCCTTCTCGCACCTCTCGCATCTCACCACCTCACGAGTTGGGGTGTCGAGCCTTCATGCTCCTACCTCGCGAACCTATGAGATGCGAGAAGTCAACAGAATGTTGACTCCTTCCCAGGCGACACATGTCCACCCATCAGCCACGTGGGCCCCACCTGATGGATGTACCACGTGTTCTCACGAGCCTCGACTCTTCGACACTTCACGACTTCGTGGGTTGAAGCACCCAATCCTTGTGCTCTCTTCTTGCGAAACCCCAAGACACGAGATCCTGAACTCAGATCTCTTTCAGACTGCACCAACCCTAACCGCCTTGCAACTCTACAAGATCCAATGGTTATCGACTGTTCGCCACTTCTATCTCGAAGTGTCTCTACCGTCCGTTTCTTCTCTCTTCTGCGTGCGTCTGGAAGTACCTTTTTGACGACCCAGATCTATTTCGCTCCATCTAATCTAACAACAGTTGTAGCTCTTCCTTGAGCATGCACTTCTCTTCCTTCTCCTTGGAAGACTTCTTAAGTATCAAAGGCTTCGGCCTTTGCTTCTCCTCTGTGACCTTCGCATCTATGACTCCGTGCACAAAACGACACTATCTCTCCCAGGCTTCTCTACTCTAAAGCTGTGAAATATTTCCTCGACCTTTGTGAATTCCTACAGGGTTTGTGCATCTGACCAGGTGCTATCTATTCTGAGCTTCATCAACTATGAGGGACTCAGGAGCCTTGCACTCTTTCCCCTGGGTTTGACTCTTAAAAGAGTCTTCAGCACATCTATTGCTCTCCTTCATCAAGTCTAGGACTTGAGTGGGTCTCGGTCTCTACTTGCTTTATGGGGAGCCTGTGCATAACTGCACTACCTCTCCTGAGCTATGCCCTTAATGCTACTCATGAAAACAAAGGAAAGGGGTTGAGGCATTTAACACCCCCTCTTCTCCTTCCAATCTAACGGTCGTTAATGACCGCAGATCTTCTGACAGGATCTCACCTATCAAATGATACTTATCCCTACACAGCCATCTCAGGATTGCAAGAGGATCGTTCCTCCTCATGCAGGGTTACTAAGGCCTTGCACCTTCACATCCTCTTTCCAGGTTCTTGATGAGATTTTCAAGGAGGGTATCTCTATGGGGAGGTCTACCCAGGGTACTATCTGAGGTAGATAAGGGTATCTCTCTCTCGAGAACCAGACGTGAAGTCTGAATTAGATTAGTAAGCATATAAATAGCGATTTATGAAAATGTAAGCCATACGTAGTCTTTCCATTATAGACATGCAACTACCAGCACTGATCAAAACACCATACAGACATTCTTGCACTGAAATCGTTCACAATTTCATAGCTTATGAGCATAAATGTCAGAATATATATATATTTCAAGATGCCAGAGACAAAACACTTATCAGAAAAACACCAGAGGTGATGCAATTGTTGAGAGGGGTGTTTGTTCCCACCCAACCATAGGCTCAGGGACTCCCAACGGATTTACCACTAACCACCCTCGAGCTGAGACCACGATACTGCGAGACTGTGTCTCTATCTACGAGTGATCGAGAACGAAGGTTACTCTCCTTATTCTCCGCTATCACTCACTCTACATATTTTTCCAGAGTTCTTCCTCCCTCGCGTCTGCCCGTGATCGCACACTCCTCCTTCCTTTTTCCTTTCCGGTGAGGTTGTGTGTGGCACGATCTCCCTTATGTTGGTTAGGTATCAGGACCCCATGGATGGGCGGTTTTACCCCCATCCCTCATTATGCATGAGGAGCCATCCACCTACCAACCTGTGAGCAATTAATTTCGGGCCAGCGAGCCGCTCTTGGTTCTTCGGGCCAGTGAAGACCAAATACGGTATTGGTTTTTGGTGGAAGTTAACACCACCATTCCAGGTGCCTTCCACCACCTTTATCCAGCCATCGTGGTCTCTTTTTCAGCATATTCCACTCTCAGCAGTCCTGCAATATATATTCATAATATTATTCACATTCATCGACCTTTTTCACAAGGTCTATTCACATTTTGAGTTTTCCATAATACTTGGCCAGTATAGTTATATTTACAGACTAGGGGAAATAGGGTGTTACAATTCCCTCCCCCTTAAAGGAACATCGTCCTCGATGTTCTATCTATCAACATGGCATGTATGTATAGATGTAAACAAAATCGGATATGCCTATTTCATGGCATCCTCCATTTCCCATGTAGCCTCATCTGGGCCAAAATGTTTCCACTGCACCTTGACCTGTGCAATGGTTCGGTTCCGGAGCGGGGTTTTCTTTATGTCCAGTATGCATTGGGGTTCTGGTAGAAATTCTCCCTCCGGTTCCACCTGAATCACAAACCAATTAATTATATGATTAGCATCATGTACATATTTCTTCAATAATGAAACATGGAAAACATTATGTTCTTTGACTGTGGGAGGAAGTGCTAGCCGATAGGCTACAGGTCCCACTCTATCTAGAACCTCAAAGGGTCCACAATACCGAGGTGCCAACTTGGAACAAGCTCCCATTTTCAGGGATCTCTTCTTAGGTCTAACTCTGAGATATACATGGTCTCCCATTTTGAACTCTCTTGGAGTTCCCTTTTGGTCGACATAACTTTTCTGCCGGTTTTGAGCGACCTTCAAATTTTGTTTTATCTGAGTCACTTGTTGTTCCATTTATTTTAACATGTTGGGTCCAAAAGATATCATGTTTATAGGATTACTCTAGCTGACTAGAGTATTACATGGCCTACCATAGAGGACCTCGAAGGGACTCATCTTTAGGGATGCTTGGTAGTCGTTGTTGTAGGCGAATTCTACCAGTGGCAGGTAGTCTTCCCATTTCTTGGGTTGATGTATTACATGCATCCTTAACATGTCTTCTAATATTTGATTCACTCTTTCTGTATGTCCGTAAGTTTGAGGGTGATAGGTGGTGCTAAACAACAATTTGGCCTCTAAACTAGTCATCAATGATTTCCAGAAGTTAGAAGTAAATTTCATGTCTCTGTCAGACACGATCTCTTTCGGCATACCATGCAGTCTGAATATCTCTTTCATGAATACCTGGGCGATATCTATTGCTTTGCAAGTTGATTTGACAGGGATGAAATGAGTAGACTTTCTCAATTTATCCACCACCACCATAATGGCATCATTTTGTTTGGTTGAGGTTGGTAATCCAGTGATGAAATCCATGGAGA
>JASDQU010102673.1:223151-240811 GCA_032191745.1 Picea mariana
TTTGACAAGTTTCCTCCCATAAGGAAGGGGAACCAAATCCCAAGTCTGGTTCTCGAGGAGGGAGTTGTACTCCTCCTGCATGGCAGATTCCCAAAAGGGATTTCCAGCAGCCTCTCCATAATACTATGGATATGAAGATTGAACCAAGAAAAGATGCCTAGAGGGAAATGGTTTAGTGGAAGTGAGTGCAACAAGAGGCTCCTCGAAATCAGGTCGAGTCCTTCTAGTATCGGCTGGATCACCAACGAGATCCCATGCATCCTGAAGAGTAGTATGTGCCCACTTGGGCCTCTTCTCTGGCTCTACAACTGCATCTGGATGCTCTGACTCTACATTTGACTGTACTGACTCTGAATCTGAATCATCTAAGTCCTTTGAATCATAACTCTCATTTGAAGAAGATTCGACATGTGCATGTTCATCATCTCGGACAGGTGGAATAATGAAGGTGTCTACCTGTGGCTGTTGAGGTACATGTGAGACACTTTCCTCAAATTGGACACTTGGCACAATGATGATCTGGTCTGAGGAAAGGTCAATAAGTCTATATCCCTTCACACCGTCGGGGTAGCCAAAAAAAATGCACTCAGTGCTCTGTGGATCAAGTTCCTTCCTCTTTTCAGAGGGAATTCGAGCCCATGCATGTGAACTGAAAATGCGGAAGTGGGTCACTTCCAGTTTGAGGCCGCTCCAAGCCTCGTAGGGGGTCTTATCCTTGACAGATATATGGGGATATCTATTTTGGATGTATGTTTCACAATTAAGTGCTTCTGCCCATAGTCTCTGTGGTAGTGACTATGCATGCAACATGCAATATGCCACCTCCTTTAGAGATCTGTTTTTCGACTCAACAACTCTATTTTGCTGTGGAGTATAGGGAACTGTATGTTGCAACTGAATCCCTGCCTCATGGCAAAGATTATGGATCTCATGATTTACATAATCTCCCCCATTATCAGTTCGAAGGACTTTGATCTTCTTTTCCGAACTGTGTCTCAATCAAGGCTTTGAAATCTTTGAGGTGTTGAAAGACCTCAGATTTTTTCCTGAGAAATTAGATCCATGTAAAACACAAGAAATCATAAAAAAAAATGAGAACAAACCTCACTTTGTTGATGGATGGATGCGTAAAAGGACACATAAAGTCATTGTGGATCATATCTAAAGGTGCAGAAGCTCGTTGAAACTTTCCTTTGTCGAATTTCTCTTGAGGGTGTTTTTCGAGAACACATTCCTCACATACTCCCTTGGAGAAATGGATGTTTGGTAGACCATCAACCAATATGTGCTTGCTAAGTTGTTGCATGTATCTGAAATTCAAATGTCCAAACCTTTTGTTCCATATCCTGCTACTTTCATCAGCATGAGTAAGCAATAAAGCAGAATCAGGTTCAATGAATTCAAAAAATGTATATAATCTAGACTGATGATTTACCTCACCGGTAGCAACCCTAGAGTTCGTTTTCACTTCGTAGATGTCCATGGAATTTGGTGTGAATATTACTTTCTTTCGAGTGCCAGAATTCGTCATCTGATACATGGAGAGAAGGTTGACGGAAAGTTTGGGAACGTGCAACACATTCTCGAAGATTTCATTGGTGAGTTCAATCCTTCCATTGTCGGTGGCTTCGACAGAAGAGTTGTCCCCCATCAGAATAGGAGGACCTTTGCATGCATCCAAAGAATAATATACTTCTTTTGAGGCAGCCATGTGATGTGATTCTCATGAATCAACAATCCAAGCATCGAGAGAGGAGTTGATGGAAATCAAGGCATGGCTAGAATTGTCTTTCTTGGAATTCTGATCTTTTGGATTCTTCTTCTTGGCACCCTTGAGGATGCAATATCCAAGGTTGTTTTGTTGAAGTATTTGAGACATCAGATCTATTTGTTTTTGCATGCATGCAAATTACGAATAGAATCCTTTGTGACATCATGTGCATTTCTCCCATTTTCTTCCCTTGTCCTCTTTGGATCTGGAGGCATCGGTGAAGGGTTTTGTGTACCCTTCTTTCTTCGGATGTGCATGAGATTTCCATTTATATTTATCTTTATATTTATGATATTTGTGTCTGCCATCATGCATAGTGAGTGCATGTGCCCTTGGGCCTTTGATTGTGCCCAACAAACCTAATGACTTCAAATTCTTCTTCAGTCGATGTTCCATGAACAATAATAGGTATAGTAGTTACTCTTCCACATAAATTTATCATCTTACCTTTGAACAAGCCTATCCTTCCTAATGAAGGTACCACAATAGGCTTTCCCAAAATTTCCCAAGTTTCTTCGGTCATAATATTCACATGTGTTTCTTCATCCAAGACTATACAATCTATGTCGAATTCTTTTATTCTTTCACTTATGTGTTGTTTTGCTTTAGGGATTTCTAACAAACTGACATCTTTATGAACATCCATCGTTTCTTTCAATTGTAATAACGTATTATGAACTTCGTCTGACCCTTTCTCTTTATGAATTTCTATCATGCCCTGGATTTCTTGACTTTCTTCATAGTTTTCTTGTCTTATGCCCATTCTTTCAACCTTAGCAATAATCCTTGGACAATCCTCAACCTCATGACCAACAACCTTACAACAAAGACAAATAGGGTCTACTCCAAGACATTCCTTAGCAAGATGTCCCGACCTTCTGCAATTATAACACAAAGTCAATCCTCTTTTTCTCTTAAATGTTCCGCAACCTTTTCTGTATTGCGCACTTCCCCTAGGATCATAGTGTTGGACCTGCAATCTGCAAAAAAAAATTCTAGGTTCCTACATCCACTTATTAGTCCAAAAACTCTTTCTATGCATAGGAATAACATATATTTCTTCATTTCCATTAAATTTACTCAAATCAACTCTTTCTTTCAACTGCGCCCTAGCCTTCAGACTAGGACATAATCTATTAAACATACTTAAATTCATGCTTTCGAAACAAAATTTTTCATTTATCTTTCTCTTACCAAATCACAAAGCTTTGCAAGTCAAGTAGAGTACTCTGCACTTCAACAATAGATCTATGCACATAGCTTCTCTTTTTCTTTACTTCAGTTCCCAACAATCACAGTTTCAAGTCTCGGCAACAAAACCATTTGTTGGAAAAGGGGAAAACCCAGGGTTCAACGCTTAACAACGCACCAACAAAACCCCGACTACCGGCCCTTTCGGCAACACCTGCAAAGCAGGCGAAGTCTCACTCGAGGTAGAAATAGGGGGGTTACAGGACACAGGGGTTTGTAACCAGGTTGGGACACAGATTTGTGATAAGAGCACTTCACAAAATATTCTATTAGCTCTTCGAAGGTGACATGCATTGGTTTCTTAACATCGCAGAGAATAATCAAAGATAGATCGGTGCAGTAACAACGAATGATTGTATACCCTTAGCACTTAGGACTTAGCATTATAAGTTCAATATAACATTCATTTACCCTCAACACGAGTAAAGCACTTAAAAAACAAAATATCTATCTACTATACATCACAATCAAAGAACTAAATAGATTCATAACAGAAATAACACAACACAAAGCAAACCACGAGACACCAGATATACGTGGTTCACCCCAGGGTGGGGCTACATTCACAAACCACTTCGCCTCTTTATTATCTGTCAAGATCTTACATTCAGTCACTCCTGTGCACTAAGCCAAAGAGTCGAGCTCCGCACCAAACAGGATATCTACGCACCAAACAGGATATCTACGCACCAAGCACTAGATCCTCCTTCCAAAACTAGGTCAAATCCACAGAGCCAAACCCTCTATCACAGCATTTGCACCTTCTACAAAATCATAGTCACGCACATACATTCATTTGCACAAAGCAACTCTGTTCACACAAAACTTCCTTCCTTCTACAATACATTCCTCTTTATTTATACTTTTACAAACCCTTACAATAAGGCCTAAACTTGGGAAAACCCTATGGGTTGACATCCCATAAAACCGTTACAAAACCCTAGAGGACCCTTTATTGGATCCACATAACCCTAAAAAATGGGTGAGATCCGCGATCTCAGCTCTACCTGGGTGCTCCTTCTTCGACCAACTTGTCGAAATCCAAAAGTGGGCCAAATCTGACCAAAGTTTCTTCAAAACTTGATCGAGGGCCAACAATTGTTTAGAAGGAGTCACATACAAAATTTGGATTTAGCTAGGCAATTAAATTTCCAGATATGTTGAATCCACCACTAGGACTATGGATTTTCGTTTCCCTCATTTTCAAGTGCTTTGTATCCTACTCTTGGCTCATAATACCATGTAGGATTCAGTGACCATATTAACTAGACTTCCTCATCACTTAGTCTAATAAAACACTTTCTTAGGTTCCTTGTGTAGTTATTCCTTGTGTTTGCATCCTATTCCCTGAGTTTTATCTCTCTCCAAGATAGTCATGGTTGCTACCTATTGTTGTCTTTGTTTCCTCTTGTAATTTGCCTTAGGGTATGGTATCCTCTATTTTTTTATCCATGTATGAGATGCACTGGTAGCTTGTAAGAATACATGCTTCCTATGGAAGGGTCTAGTCCTAAATGGGCCTTTTCTCCCTTCCTTACTTGTCATACCATCCATTTGCCAATCAAACGGAATGTTGAGATAATTATTTTCCTTATAATTGAGGCATTCTGAGAAATTTTTACAGGTTTTCTTACATAATCTTCCATAGAGTTAGGTGCTATATATTTGTCCTTTATGACATGAGCGCACAACCCGAAACCTTGAACAAGTCTCCAAACAATTTTTGCAGCTAATACCTTCGAGAATATGAAGATGTTCTTAAGGCCCCATCCTCCTTGAGATTTTGGAATTGTTATTGTTTTCCAAGAAACCAATACCACTATTTTCTTCCCTCTCTCCAGACCAGATGAACCTATAACATAATTTCATGATTCTTTCCAATAAACCTTTCAGAATCTAGGAAAGTGACATCCAGTAAATTGTAATAGCTTTAAGAACCACTTTGACCAAGACCAGTCAACCTTCTTTGGAAAGCCAACGATTGCACCAAGTATTAATCTTTTTCTCCATATTCAAGTTATCAACTACTGCCAATCACCTTTTTTATACAATTTAGCTTACAAATGAAATCCTAAATATTTCATTCTAGCATCAAAATCAACTACATTCTAAGGAAACAATTGTGAGATTTGAGTTTTTTCTACCTCCACGAGACCCCAAAAGGAGGTCATCGATTTTCCTGAGTTTATCTCCATACAAGTTGCCTCACAGAAAAGGTCAATGATCTCATTACGTTTCTCAACCATTCTTCTGGAGCCTTCATAAAAGATATGAATTCCATCCACAAAATGTAGATGAGTAACATTACAAGAGTTTTCTACATTTATAACTTTGACACTGCAACTTCTCGAATCAACCTTTAAGGATTTGTTGATCCCTTCCGCAATGAGAAGAACGAGAAGGGGGGATAAAGGGCATCCTTGTTTACTCCTCCTTTCTAGCTTGAAAAAGGGGGTTGCAACACCATCTATAAGAATTGCAAAAGAGACCAATTTGATATAGTTTATTACCCAAATGACAAATCGATGACAAAATCCCAAATGAATAAGAACTAATCTTATGTAAATCCAAATCACCTGATTAAAGGCTTTGGAAAGATCCACTTTTACAATGATAGCTCTTAGATTCCCAGTATTTATTGAGTGTAGTCCTTCTTGTGCAACCCCCATAGCCTCATGACTACGTCACCCTTCCAAAACAAAAAATTGTCCAGGATAGATTTGTTGGGAGATGATACCTTTCATTCTTCTCGATACGATCTTTGAGATAATTTTGTATATATAGTTACATGGGGATATTGTTCGAACATTTTCAAAGCAAGATGGACTGTTAAATTTTGGGATTGGTGCTATGAAGGTTGTATTAAAGGCTGCCAAATTTTTCCTTGTGGTTCTTGAAGCCTCAACCACTCTTCTTAAGTCTTCTTCGATAAAATCATAACAATTGAGGAAAAAATTATTGGGACTCCATTTGAACCAAGACTTTTGTCTTTTTGAAATCTTTGGAGGGTCCTAAGAAGTTGTTCTTTACCAACTTCCACCATTAGGTCTTGATTATCCTCTGGATTGACAAAGTCTAGGAAATAGCTTGACAATTTGATTACTATTGCAATAGTTTCCCGAGAATTAGCTATAAAGAGTGATTGGAAATATTTGACTCCTTCTATCACTATCTCTATGAAATTAGTTGCCCAAGTTCCATTATATTTCTCTATCTTCTACGAAAGAATTTGGTGTTCTCATCACCTGTCTATAGCCAAATAGCCCTGCTTTTAAGCCTCCATTCTCTCTTTGTCCAAAAGAATTTACCTCTTTTTATTCTCAAGTTGTTTTATCTCAACTTTCTGCTTCTCCAACAAGAATCCAACTTGTTTTATCTCGACTTTATGCTTCTCTGACAGGAATCCAAATCCTTTGTTGTTGTAACATGAAGCTAGAAGTTCTTCTACTTCCTTTAAAGAACTATCATAAGAGTCCCTGCCAAGGAGGTTAGAAAGCAAATTTTGAAAAATGGGGTCGAAGTGTAAATGAAACGAAGTGTTTGGTGCAAAATGTATGTGAGGGAAATGTTGTGTGCAAGGTGCATATTTTGGAAGGTGGGGCAAAAGTAAATGATGGTTGGCAGGCCGAGCACCATCTAATTTTGGAAAGTATATAGCAAACATTTTTTTTTTTAAGGTATATAAGAAAGTAAAAAATTTGTTGACAGTACAAGATTAAATTTGGAAATTTAAATGCATTTTCAATGTGGATTGGTGAAAGATAAAAATATATGATGACATAAAATTAATAGGAGATAAGAAATATAAAAATTTTAATGTATTTGTGAACATTTGCCATACAGACTGTTGAAGGATAAGAATACAAGTCTAACATATTAAAAAATAAATGCATTTGTTATACAAAGTGCTAAAAGATGAGAGTAGAGTCTTTAGGATATAAAAATTTAGATGCATTTTTATTTGAAATCTGTCAGAAAATAGAAGTTTGTTACATACCACTGCAAATTTTGAAATATACAAAAAAAAAAGTGTGTTACATATCAACCGGAATTTCAATAAGTTTGTCATGTAGACTGGGATTGGGGCTCCCGCGAACCATTAGAGAAATATTTACAAGAAACATGATTGTGGAAAGAAAATAGAGTGCAACAGCTGCAAAAGAAAATAAATGGAAAGGTATAAGTGTTTGCCTATACATGTTTATTTAAGAAAGCGGAATAACTAGGTTGAGAAACAAAGAAAGAAGGGATGAGTAAACTTATAGTGAGGGTACATATGAGCGCTTTGGCTATTTTCTTGCAGCTGCCCTTTCATTGATGTCGGCGATGACTGTGGTTTCAAGGATGTTCTCCACGGCTTCTGAAATGCTGGCAACTGTCTGTTGTCTTTCGTTGGCGGCCTGTTTCAATTGCCTTTTGACCCATTCTTCAATGTACGCTCTCATTGGGGCGACGTTGATCTCATTCCAGATCTTGATGTTGAAAAGATCGTTTTCTAATTCCTGGAAGTCGATAGAAAGATTAGAGAGAGCCTGATGAATTTCCTCATTCTCTACTGTATATTTGACTAGCCAGTCATGGACGTGAGATTGATCAAATTGAAGGATGCTGTAAAAATTTTTCAGAGAGAAGGTCTTCAACATAGCAACATGTTTATCGAACTCTTCTCTGGTTAAGGGCAAGGAGTTTTTGATTAAGAGGGGGTCTTGGAAGTCGTTTGTTTTCCCGGCTAAGTCTATATTTGACAGCTTTGTGAATAATTTATCTTTCTTCGATATGACTTGTTCACATGACTGAACAATGAGACGCAGGTTGTTTACTTTTTCTTTCCAACATGCATTCAATTGGCCGATCCGATTTTTGGATGGAAGATCTTCTTCTCTTCTTTTTGTTTCTGTCATATTGTTGACAAAATTGCCAAACGGGATGATCGTTTTTAAGAAAAAAATTTCTTCATCTTTTAATTCGGCTTGCAAAAGCTCGAGCAAGCTATGTGCCCTAGTTCCAAGGGAAGAGATGGTTTGTGATATTTTCCAGGCATCGGTAACCAGCTCCATTCTTTTTGTGATATTGTTTTCTACATATCCTTTACAGGATGCGAGCAGGGTGGAGGGTGCTTTTACATTGGGTGCAGGGGTGCCAGGCATGGCTATTGCCAAAGGATCGACAAGCAATGGCATAGGAAAGAAAGTGTCTTCCAATTCCTTGACTCGGTCCTTCAGTCTGGCATTGTGGGTCTCCATGCGTTCAATGGAGTCATGAAGTGTTTCTCCAGTCGCGGTGTGAATTTAACAGATTTGGGACGACTGCATGTTGGCAACGTCAACCTCTGAACAAGATTTGCCTTTGATATTTTTAACATTTTTTTTTTGAAATATCAATTTTTTGTTCTGGCTATCAAAAACAACGCTCTGGAACACGAAGGATTCATCTTCGTCAAAATTTTGGGCAACGGATATGTCCATTGGATGGCCATGGTGGATGGCGTCCTCGAGCTGATCAAAGAAGGGGAACATGGTATCCAGATCAGTGTCAATTTCCATGTTCTCACTTTGAATTTTCGAGTCTTCTGCCTGCCCCACATTTTTTTTTCTCTTCTTCTCCACTAGAAGCTTGTGAGAACTATCAATTTTAGAGTGAGGAAGGTCGTTATCTCCTCCTCTGTTTGAAGAATTATGGGTTTCTTTGTTGCTGTGATGGGCCGTTCGAGCGATGCTCCGGGATGTCATACTTTTTGGAGTGGTATTTGCGGATTGAACACTCTTGTCACTGGGATCTTTCCCTTGTTGCGTGTACAATTTGGTGCAGCTTTGCACTGTCTCTACGTCGCCGGCATTAGAGGCAGGCCCATGACTGTCTCTTTTTTTAGGCAGGTGTTTATTTACAAAACAATCACCAAGGCCAAGTGAATGTAAATGTTGTCTAAAAAAATCATAGGGGTCGAATCATTTTATCTGTTCAACATATCTAAGGTTGGAGATACTAAAATGTGTTGTGAAATCGTCAAATTTGTTGACGTTTTTCAACACGAACTCCCCTATTTTCCAAGGCATAGGAATGAATTGTTTTTTTTTCTTCCTTTGGAACAGATGGAACTAGTAGTTGTATTGATGTGCTACTTCTGCAATAAAAATTATGTCCGTAATGTGACATGGAAGGAGAGCAGGTTGTTCCGTGGAGCCAAAAATTCTTATGACAGTGTAATTATCCAAATGTTGGACTGTTCCCTTTTTGGCCAAAAAATTACTTGCCTATTCAAATAAGCGGGGAGCATTTTCTCCTAACAAGAAAAGTTTGAAAACAGACAGGAAGCCATTAAAAAACTCATAAAAACAGTGGGAAGCCTTGTGCTTCCACAAGGCCTGGTACCAGAACGTTACTGGGTGGAAATCGCAGTTGACATTCTTGGATAGAGACAGTTCCTGAAATCGACAGGAATGTGCTATTGCAAAAACTAAATAGAATGACATATAAAATTTATTTCCCCTTTTGTAGCTTGACAGTTGGGAAGAGATTTCATAAGAAATTATCCTTCCCCAATCAAAAATGGCTTGTTCGTTGACTGTGAAATACAAAATGTAAAGAGTCATGCAAGAAACAGTAGCTGTGGATTCTTGTCCCGTTATTCTTGTAAACAGCCAGGCAATTTCGCGAAAAGGATTTTTAAATGAACTAACCTGCATGGTTGTAATATCTTCAAGAACTAGATCTGGGTTTTCCAAAAAAAGGGGCAAGAGGTCCAATCCGTTATTATGATTTGCTAGGAATTGTTTGCAATCTTCTCCTTTGAATGTCAATGTTGGCTCGGGCAATTTCAGCATCTGCTGGAAGAGATGAGGTGATAAAGAAACAGAAGAGAGGTTGTGCAGTGGAATAATTCTTTTCTCTACAATAAATTTATCGACGCACCAAGAGACCAGGTCCTTATAGTCAAAAACCTCAGGGACACAGCCTGCATGAGCAATCCCAGAGGTCCAAATTACTTGGTTCTCTACGGCAGAGGTTGACTAATAAGAAAATGCTCTGGACCAGTGGAAGTTCTGGTAGTGACAGCCGAAGATGTTCACTGTATCTCCACAGAACTGGTGCGGAACTGATGCCATAGGTTTATGAGAAGGTTTCTTTGTTGCAGATGATGGTTTAAATGAACAGTCACAACGAATAATGTAACGTTTTGCTAAATCTTGGTTAAATGCTTATGAATGGGAAAGCTCCTCGAGCCTTTCGTTGATTAATGACAATCGGTATTGGTGGTGCATGATGAACTGTTCGGAGTAAAGTTTATTTATTGCATATTTAGAAATGCGAAGGTGGCGGGTACGACAAAGAGCAATTAAGGAATGGAGGTTTCTTGAACGTGCAAAGGCCACACGGTGTGAAAGGGATTTCATGATTTTGAAATGAACACTCGGAAAGGACAATATAATCTCCCCACAAATTTTGGTTTAATGCGCATGAATACGAGATTTCCTTGGCCCTTTCGCCCATCAATGACAATATATACGGTTTCTGCATGATGGCCTGTTAGAATTAAATGCCAATAATTCCATATTTAGAAACAAGATATGTCTATATATAAAAAAAACTTTATATTTTCTTTTATTGTAGAGAAGTGCGATGGTGACGGAGACGGCGGAGAGCAAGGAAGAATGGCAAGTTCTGAAAAGTGGTTAGACGTGATTCAAAAAAGGGTTACGGGGATATTCAGGAAGAGATCATGAAGGGGGAGTTCAGCGACCAGTTTGATATTTTTGGAATTTTGGCAAAATGGCTAAGTATGGAATAGGGAAATTGCTAATTGCATGCGTAGCAATAAGATCTTATGTATAATTGCCAACTGCTAATTCCAAAAGGACACCGGCACAGGAAACAACGACTACGAACTGCATATTTCTTCAACCCGACAAAGAGATGATCCCCTAAAGAAATTTGAACAAATGGCGAAGTATGGAAAGCGGACAGATGGGCTTCAAAACGGGTTGACAATAGTTCCAGTAAATATGTGAGGAAGCGGTGGTTAAATTGTATTTCTAGAAAATTTTCAGTGCAAAAAATGTGCATCACGGAAAAGGGCATGATAGGTGGACCGTAATACGGAAAAGGGTAAAATTTCATGTTTCGGAATTTTTGAGTGAAAAATGTGTAAAACAAAAGAGATCATGAAAAGGGCATGATAGGTAGACTGTAATACGGAAAAGGGAACAATCTAAGAACGGTTGCAAATTTGTATATAGTAGAGCTACAAATGTTGTTTGGAGGTCCTAGAAAAGTAGAGGTGCAATGTTGATGTAGCCAGCGGGGTCCTCCTGTCAATTTCTATATGGCGGAACTCTGGGTGGCAGTTGTGGGACAGGGAATAATAGAGGGTCAATTTAAAGAAAGGGGAAGCAGTGGTTGGAAACGCGTGAACTGGGAAAATAGAAAGGCGGAAGACATTTTTCATAAGTGCGAATTGGTTTCAAATAAGCCCCATTGTTGCAAAATCATGATCTATTAGTTATCAGGAAATGCGTTGTTGAAGATTACATTTTATTGCAACGTGCGCATGCAGTTATGTTCTTGATACATTATTCCATGACTGTAACATACCAACTGAAGTAGTGAACTTTGTTTTGTACTAATTAGCATTAAAACTTAATAATTGCATCTCTAGAAACAAGAAGAACGATTTTGCTGGAACATTTTAAATTGGTATTAGTAAACAGAAGATCGAAAAAGTACGACAACACCGAAGTATGCCAATTAGAACATGTGTGAAACCCAGAAAAGTGGCAGAGACGAAGAGTCCAAGGCCAAAATTTTGTAATAGCAAATCCATTTAAAAAAATAAGAAAAGTATTGAGTACTATACATCTATGCTTAGAAATTGGATCCAATTCTTCGGTTGAAAACATTGAAGGTATCTGCGACAAACACAGGCACGGGTTCCGCAATATGCAAGATCCTTGGAGTTTTCTCCTCAATTAATCATCCTCTGCTGAAATTGATATTTTTCAGAAGCTTTGCTTGAGGAAGAAGATGAAAATGGTTGCAAGGCAAGTGGAATAGCCCTTAGTTGAAACCGGCTCTTCATAGTCGAAAAACATTTAGTAGTACATCTTGCATGTGCAATTACAGAGGCCCAAATTAGTCCATTCTGGGCAGAAGGAGATGACTAGTATGAACATGCGTTGCAGATGCGAAAGTTTTGCACCTGATACCCGAAAATGTTAAACAATATTTTTTTGGCTTGAAATATATCTCTGGAAGCATCAACATATGATTGCTTTACAGTCAAACTCTTCCGCTCAAACTCTTCTGCCCAGAATGGACTAATTTGGAACTCTGGAATTCCTACTTTGGCAGTGCAAAGTGGTTGTTGCGTTCACTGTCCGTTTTTTTTTTTTTCTGAAACTCCTTTTGGTGTTGTCATGACTGCGATCACCGAGCCGGGAAGGTCCGTTTGTTATGGTTCATTTCAATTTGGGCCCAGGAGTGGGAATATTTTTTGCATTGCCATCATCCATTGTCGTATCATCGTCCATCAGATCATCTTCTTCTGGCTTGGAATTCATCGCATAAAGTTTTGCGACAGGCATGAATGCAAGTGGGCAGGTTCTCTAAGAAACCAAGGTTGGCATCGAATTTTTTGGCTTGAAATATATCTCTCGGTGTACCAAGGGACCATCTCGTTTTTTGCTCATCGCCGGAGAGAGATGAATAGTAAGAATATGCCCTGGAATAGTGGAACCTGTGGCCATTATGCCCCAATGTGTTGACTGTGTGTGGAGAGAACTGTCACCACAAGTTATTAAGAATTTCTGTTTGCTCGAGACGATGTTTCAAATGAAAATCGGGGAGGGATAATATAAGCCTCCGCAAAGTCTGGTTTAATGTGTATCAATGGAATATCTCCTTGAGCCTTTCGCTGATCAATGACAATTTCCAGGGTTCGTGCGGAATGAGTTGTGACCATCATAGCTCACTAATTGCACAATTAGAAAAAAGTGCGAAGGTGGCGGTGATAGAGAAAAGATATTAAGAATCAGAAATTTCTTAAAAGCACCAACCCGTTGGCGGACGAAAAAAAAAATATTGCGTCGCCTTTGAAATGAATACTTGGAAAGGATAACATGCTTGTGTGCAAATCTTAGCTTAATTCGTACTAATGACAAATCTTCTCCAAAATTCTAAACATTAATGACAACTGTAATGGTTGCTGCAGGATGGCTACTAGCATTAAAGATTAATTATTGCATATGAAAAGCAGTCGGGCGGGTTACAAAAGAAAAATGGAAGAAGATATACCCAGGAGACGTGAAGGCCCGATGGTTCTCTGCCTGGCGGACGGGTTCTCGGCCTGGCGGACTAAAATTGAGCCTCTATTGTTCTGTGTCCTACAAATAACACCTACACTTCCATGAGATACAAAATGATAGGTGGAGTTACGGGTTGGTTGGTTCAACATTACGGGTTGGTTGGTTAAACATGTACTTTTATAAAGTATGGACATCAGATTGTATAGAACATATATGAATCCGTGATTCCATACTTGGGCACTTTTTGTTTCGTGCGTTCACGGCCTGACGGGATGAAAATTGAGTATCTATTGTTCTGTGCCCTACAAATAGCACCCATAGTTCCGTGATATACAAATTGATAGTGGGAGTTGCGGAGATGAGTTTCTATATAAAGTATAGACATGAGATTTTATACAGCATATGCGGATCACTTATTCCATACTTAGGCACTTTTTTGATCACGGGTTCGCAGTCTGGTGGGCTGAAAAAATACTGAATATTGTTCTATGTCCTACAAATAGCATGCAGATTTCCGTGATATACAAATTGACAGCACGACCTATGGGTTGCTTGGCTGAACATTGCATTTGTATTGTTCTAGAACATATGTGGATTCTTCGTTCCCTGTACTACAAATAGCAACCACATTTTCGCGATATACAAATTGACAGGAGGAGCTATGGGTTTCTTGGTTGAACATTGAATTTTTATTGTTCTAGAACACATGCGGATTTCTCATTCCATTCTTGGTCACTTTTTGGATCGCAGGTTCGCGGCTTGGCAGGTTGAAAATTAAGTATCTATTGTCTTGTGTCCTACAAATAGCACCTACACTTCCGCAATATACAAATTTACAAGAGGGATTTTGGACATAGTCTCTATATAAAGTATGGAATGAGATTTTATACAGCATATGTGGATTCCTCATTCCATACTTACGCAGTTTTTGGATCATGGATTCGTAACCTGACAGGCTGAAAATAGAGTCTCTATTGTTCTATCTCCTACAAATAGCACCCAGATTTCTGTGATATACAAATTGACAGAGGGAGTTGTGGAGATGAGTCTCTATATAAAGTATCGACATGAGATTTTATAGAGCATATGTGGATCCCTGTTTCCATATTTAGGCAGTTTTTTGATCGCAGGTTTGCAGTATGGCGGGTCGAAAAAAGAGTTTGTATTGTTCCCTGTCCTACAAATATCACTGAGATTTCCGCGACATACAAATTGACACGAGTCGCCACGGGTTTCTTGGCTGAAAATTGCATTTGTTTTGTTCTAGAACATATGCACATCCCTCATTCCATACTTGGGCACTTTTTTGGATCGCGGGTTCGCGGGCGGGTAGGCTGAAAATTAAGTATCTATTGTTCTATATCCTACAAATAGCACCCACACTTCTGCGATATACAAATTGACATGCGGACTTGTGGACATAATCTGTATATAAAATATGGAATGAGATTTTACACAGCATATGCAGATCACTAATTGCATACTTAGGAAATTTTTGGAGCATGCATTGGCGGCCTGGCGCACCGAAAATAGTCTATTGTTTCGTCACCTACAAATAGCATCCAGACTTCAGCGATATACAAATTGATAGGTGGACTCGGGCTGCTTCGCTGAACATTAGACTTTTATTGTTCCATTGCGATCCCATATCAATTTCATAGTTAGCGATTTTTTTTGATCGGGGGCTCTGGAACTATCTACGACATATAAATTGACACGAGTCGCTACAGACTACTTGGCTGAACATTGCATTTGTATTGTTCTAGAAGATATGCGGATCCCTCATTCCATACTTGGGCACTTTTTGGATCGCGGGTTCGCGACCTGGCGGGCTGAAAATTAAGTATCTACTATTTTGTATCCTACAAATAGCACCCACACTTCCGCGATATATGCGGACCTAGGTACAAAGTTTGTATATAAAGTATGGAATGAGATTTTATATAGGATATGCGAATCACTAAATGCATACTAATTGACAGGTGGACTCGGGCTGCTTCGTTGAACATTGGACTTTTATTGTGCCGTTACGATCCCGTATCAATTTCATAGTTAGCGAATTTTTTTTATCGGGGGCTCTGGGGCTGGCGGGATGGAAATTGGGCCTCTATTGTTCCGCATTGTACAAATACATTGTTCTAAAACATATGTGGACCTACGGGTTGATTGGCTGAACTTTGCATTTGTATTGTTGTAGAACATATGTAGAGTCCTCATTCCATACTTGGGCACTTTTTGGATTGCGGGTTGGTGGCTTGGCGGGCTGAAAATTAAGTATCTGTTATTTTGTGTTCTACAAATAGCACCTACACTTCCGTGATATACAAATTTACACACCGGATTGTGGACATAGCCTCTATATAAAGTATGGAATGAGATTTTATACAACATATGCAGATTCCTGATTCCATACTTAGGCAGTTTTTGGATCGTGGGTCCGTGGCCTGGCCGACCAAAAATAGTGTCTATTGTTCTGTCTTCTACAAATAGGATCCATATTTCTGTGACATACAAATTGACAGGAGGAGCTGCAGGCTGCTTGGATGAACAATGCATTTGTATTTTTATAGAACATATGTGGATCCCTCATTCCATAGATGGGCACTTTTTGGATCGCGGGTTCATGGCCAGGCGAGATGAAAATTAAGTATGCAGAACCCTCATTGCATACTCACAAGTGGAATTGGGTTGCTTCGTTGAACATTGGACTTTTATTGCCCCGTAGCGATTTTGTATCAATTTCATAATTATCGATTTTTTTCTATCAGGGGATCTGGGGTTGGCGGTTGGAAATTGGGCCTCTATTGTTCCCCGCTGTACAAACACATTGTTCTAGAACATATGCGGATCCCTCATTCCATACATGAGAACTTTTTGGATCGCGGATTCGTGACCTGGCGGGCTTAAAATTAAGTATCTATTGTTTCATGTTCTACAAATAGCATCTTCACTTCCGCGATATACAAATTGACAAGCAGACTTGTGGACATAGTCTCTATATTAACTATGGAATGAGATTTTATATAGCATATGCAAATTCATCATTCCATACTTGGGCAGTTTTTGGATCGCGGATTGGCGACCTGGTGGGTTGAAAATAGAGTCTCTATTGTTCCCTCTCCTACATATACCACCCAGGCTTTTGCGATACACAAATTACCAGGAGGACTCGGGCTGGTTTCCTGAACATTGCACTTTTAGGCAGTTTTTGGATGGAGGGTTCGCGGTCGGGAGGGCTGAAAATAGAGACTCCATTGTTCCCTCTGCTAGAAATAGCATCCAGACTTCTACCATATACAAATTGACAAGAGGACTCGAGTTGGTTCACTGAACATTGCACTTTTATTGTCCCGTAACAATTCCGTATGTATTTCATATTTAACGTTTTTTTTTTATTGGGGATTGTGGCGCTAGCGGGATGAAAAATGAGCCTCTTTTGTTCGGGCTCGCGGGATGAAAATTGGGACTTTATTGTTCCGTGTTGTACAAAGGACCAATTTGAATTTTAAGGGCCTGTTGTTCATATGATAGCACAATTGCATTCTGCACGCTAAATATTCATTGATTTTAAATTATTCCGGGATATTAATCTGACTAACTTCATCGAATAAGAAAAAATGCGAAAACAATGGCCAATTTGTATTTTAAGAGCCTCTTGCTTGTATGTGAGGACAGTCGCAGTTCAAACACTATATATTCATTGATTTCAAATTATTCCAGAACAATAGTCTGACCAAGTTCATCGATCAAGGAAATATGCTAAAGAAAGTGACAGTACAGTTGCGTCACAGCGCCATAGAAATTACCAGGCGGATCTGCGTCCTAGCTGGTTAAAAAAAAACAATTATACTGTTCGGTGTCCTCCAAAGAACAACTGGAGTTCCAGGGTATACAAATTGACAGACAAAGAAGATAACCGAGAACCAACCATACTTTAAACAATCCACAAGCAAGTTCCCATAAGGTTCCATAGAGCAGAACCCATCGACCTTTGCACCAAACAAATTGATATACAAAGAAAAGACGTCGCCACATTTGTTTTATGTTGAAATGAAATTTCATTTGGATGTTGAACAAATATTACAGAGAGACATGAGGTATTTTCATTACCTCTCAAAGTTTCATATAATTTTTTTTTTCCCATTTTCAGCCGATATGCAAAATTGCATTGTCCTCATTTAAGGTGAATTTGCTTTGTATCTGAAGTTGCTGCAACATGTAGACACTACTTGCCTTTTTCTGTAGATATGTTTCATACGACAACTCTGCCAACTCAGGAAGCACATTTTGTAACAACGGCTTCCTGATCGTACAATGCACGACTGTGTTTCCCACGGTTC
>JASDQU010102673.1:248092-258893 GCA_032191745.1 Picea mariana
TATAGACAGTTTCTTGACAAGTTTAGGCTTTACCAAGAGTAAAGCAGACTGTAACCTCTACTTCAAGATCATGAACGATGAGCCAGTGATATTACTGCTATATGTGGATGACTTATTCTTAACTGGAGAAGAAAAACTCATCACTGAATGTAAGAAGAGACTTACCTCAAAATTTGAAATGAAAGGCCTTGGCCTAATGCATTATTTCTTATGCCTTGAGGTATGGTAGAGTTCTGAGAGGATCTTCCTTAACCAAGGGAAGTATACAGTCGAAATCCTGAAGAGATTCGACATGTTGGAGTGCAAGTTCATGAATACACCCATGGAAGCGAAGCTGAAGCTGTTGGTTGACACTTCGTCAGAATTGATTGATGCCACAATGTACAGACATATTATTGGATCATTGATGTACCCGACGAACACCAGACTAGACATTTGTTTTTTCGTGAACATCTTGAGTTGGTTTCTGGTAGAATCCAGACATGTTCACCTAGTGGTTGCAAAACATGTGATGAGGTACCTTAAGTGTACAATAGATTGTGGTCTCAGCTATGATGGAGATCATGATTTCACATTGAGTGGATATATTGATGCAGATTGGGCAGGAAGTGTTTCTGACAGGAAAAACACTTCAGGATGCTATTTAGTTTGAGATCAGCCATGATCTCGTGGCAGAGTAGGAAGCAATCTAGCATTGCTCTCAGCACAGCGGAAGCAGAATACATTGTTGCATGTTCTACCAGCGGTGAAGCTATATGGCTTCGAAAGTTGCTGACCGACCTATTTGACTTAGAGATGAATGCAACTATGATCCTATGTGACAATCAGAGCTTCATAAAGATGATAGAGAATCCTGTATTCCACGACAGATTGAAGCACATAGAGATCCGATATCATTACATCTGTGACATGGTGTAGAGAGGAGCCTTAAAGCTCCAGTACAATAGCACGGATGAACAGGTTGTTGATGTGTTGACCAAGCCTCTATCTCATGTAAAGTTTGAGCACTTTCGAGATAAGCTTGGTATAGTCCGAAAGGACCTTCCTCGAAAGGGGGAGTAGTCGATGTGATGAGACATCTCTTGCTTCCGGCTTGACAGTTGTGACGTAAAGCAAGACGAAGAGATGAGACTAGCACTATGCTTCCGGTTGGATAGCTGTGACATAAAGCCAGTCTAGTATCCTGCTTCCAGCTTGATTGTTGTGACGTAAAGAAGGACGAGTATCTTGCTTCCAACTTAAGTGTTGTGACGTAAAGCAAGACGATGAGATGAGACTAGCACCGAGCTTCTGACTTGACAACTGTGACGTAAAGCCAGTCTAGTATCATGCTTCCAGCTTGATTGTTGTGACGTAAAGCAGAACGAGCATCCTGCTTCTAGCTTGATTGTTGTGACGTAAAGCAGGACGAGCATCTTGCTTCTGGCTTGACAGTTGTGACATAAAGCAAGACGATGAGATGAGACTAGCATCGTGCTTCCGGCTGGATAGCTGTGATGTAAATCCAGTCTAGTATCCTACTTCCAGCTTGATTGTTGTGATGTAAAGCATGACGAGTATCTTGCTTCCAGCTTAAGTGTTGTGACGTAAAGCAAGACGTTGAGATGAGACTAGAAATGTGCTTCCAGCTTGAGAAGTTGTGACGTAAAGCTAGTCTAGAATCTTGCTTCCAGCTTGAGTGTTGTGACGTAAAGCAAGACGAGTACTGAGCTTCCAGCCTTACAGCTGTGACGTAAAGCCAGTCCTGTATTATGATGAGTCATCCTCGTGCTGTGATGATGATGATGATGTATTAGTTTTATACTAATACATATTGATGCAAATGATGATTGCATTCCTTTGAGAATGACGATGTTGCCGATGAAGAAAACTTCTGATGATTTATAGATACGCCAGTCAGTGTTCCAAGATGATATTGATGATGTTGTCCTCTCGCCCACTTGATGTTGTTGATGATGTTGTTCTCTCTCTCTCGCATGATGCTGTTGAAGAATACTCTTCTTGTTAAGGGGGTGTATTGAAATAATGTAACTGCAAAGAGTATTCTTATTATTATTTGATATATTATTCATTGGATCAATCCCCATTGTGGATTGATCATGTCGGCTATTGTATAAGGACCAAATCCCCTTTTGTTGATTGGTCATAATGTAATTGTAAAAGGAAAAAGAAGAAGTCGGCCCCAGAATATATCAAGAGGCCCTGAAATATGATAAAGGTGGTTATAACCACCCAGTTTGAGAAGTCCGCCCTACCAATGAAGAGACACTTCACACGTGCCAATCTTGTATAAATAAGGAGGCTAGTGCCTCACTTAGAAACAACTCACTTGCTCATTTTGAGAGACAAGTTTTGGAATTGCAGTTAGAGAAGAAGGAGAGAGAGTGGCGCATCTTTGGGAGAGGATCTTCTATATTAGTTTGAGTTATCTCTTGGCATTGTATTGGCTATCTATAATAAGGAAGTTTTGCTGGGTTTTCTTCCCCTAGAGGGTTTCCCAGGATAAATGATGTGTCTCTTGTGATTGTGTATTTCTTAGTGATCTTGCATTATGTTATTGCTATCTATTGAAATGAAAAGAACTATAATAATGGCTTAAACATTAACATTGTCAACTTTAAAAAAAATTAGTACCTTTTTTATTTCCTCTTTTTCAACAGGCTTATATAGGTCCTTAGCTTCTGTGTCATCCACCAATCTGTGATATAATGAAACCACCCTTACTTGTTCAGTAGTCGAGACCCCATTCTGTAGTTTATAAAAATCTTTAAAATGTGTCTGCGTCGCAGCTTTTATGTTTCTCTGACCTCTATAAACCTCCAATGCATCACCTTTAATTTCCCAAACAAATTTACTGTTCCTTCTGTAGCTAGCATAGTTGAGAAATAATTTAGTATTTAGGTCACCACTCTTCATCCATGTCGCACGACTACACTGGGGCCAAAGATCCTCTGTTTCTTTAAGTAATAGATTCCTTTCTACTTCTAAGTCAAATAAGGGCACATCTATCATAGAATTACATAATCCCTTCGCTAAATGCTGAGTTCTGTAGGAAATCTCCTGTTCCAAGCTATCTAGTCTAGCAGTCTTTAGCTTCTTTTGTTCCTTTTGCCACCTTTTTGTAATAACTTTCAGCTCCTTTAGTTTCCATACCAGGCGTTTTTGTTTCCTGGTCTCTAACAGGTACTTTGGATCCTTCCATAAGTCTTGCAACATCAATATGAAATCACTTTCTTTTGTCCACAAAGGGTTGAACTTAAACGGGTAAGCCTTATATAAAAGAGAAATATCCAATTGAAGGAGAATCAGTGCATGGTCAGAGACATAGGGGTATTCTACCCGGGCTCTATAAATTTCGACCGATTCAACAAGATCTTTAGAAATGAGGGTTCTGTCAAGCCTTTTGGCAATGTAATCATTTCTTGAACGGTTGTTTCGCTAGGTAGGTACTAATTTCCCTGGCACGATGTCGACCAACTTGTTCTTTAGAAAAAAAGGAATTAAAAAAATTTGCCAGTGGTCCCAATAAGGTTGATCCACCCCATATTTCACCAGTAGAAAGAGTCAGATTAAGATCACCTGCTAAAATAAAACCTTTTAGATTCAGAAGTCCAGATAAGTCCAATTTCTCCCAAAACTGTTTGCACTCCAAGCATGGCCCGTAAACATTAAGTAAATTCAACTATCTTCTACTTTCTAAGCAATATCCCATCAAAAAGATTCCACCACAAGTGAGAAAAAGAACCAAATTGAAATAATTGGGGTCCCAAGACACCAATAATCCACCAGAGGTGCCAACAGAGTTAACTGCACAACTTAACTAGCTTGGTCCGAGGGAGTGAAAAAAGGAACGAGCCTTTTTCGAATGTACCAAAGTCTCCTGTAAAAAAACAATATTTCGACGAGTCTTTTCCAAAGTACTTCTAACCGAGGCAGTCTTCAGGGCACCCCCAGTCCCCCTTAGATTTAGAGAAAGAAGTAACATTACTTCGATTGAGCGAGGGCCTTCATCGCTCTAAGGGCCCCACCTTCGGTGGATGTATGAGGAACAAGGGGATCATTTGAGACAAGTGTCAATTTTTTATGGGCACTTCTTGTTTTCATCGGGGAGATTTCAATGCCTAGTCCCCACGACTAAGCGTATTCTTTTTCTGCCTTTACATCCGTTGACTTCGAACAACCTGCTTCCCCACTCCCAGAATAACTCTTAAAAATTGACTTCCCAAGAAACACAGGTAAAGGCATAGTGGATTCCTTATCCCGGATAAAGGGGATAAGAGAATCAAGTACCACAGACAGAGTGGAATCTCCTTCATCAGGTTCTCTAAAGCCAGGTGAATCTGTCGAATGACTCATCCCCCCAAGACTTGACTGCGGTAAACAGTTATCTCCAGACTGAAGAGAAGGTTCAAGAGAAAGACTACAGCTATGAACCTTTTCATTTGTAAAGGTCTGTCTACTAGTAGTAGGCACAATATCCAATCCCGAACCACAAGGAAGAGGTATAATAGAAGGTTTCAGACTTCCAATGGGGGTATCAAGACTTCCTAAGTTTTCCTTAACAAACGAGGGCAGAGGGACAAACTTTGAAGTCATCTCCTTTAACCACTCTTAAGAATTAATAAAATCTCTTTGCCACACAATCAATGAATTATAAAAATCTGGGCAGAAAGAAAGAAGCTTACCCGAGACAAAGCAGTTGTTGTCCACGGGAAAATTATCAGACCTATTTACTTGTGTCGCACCAGGACCATAAAACCCCGTCTCCATAGATAAGTTCAGCATGCAGTAGTCAGGTTCGGTCTCTTCCTATAGTAAATCTTAATTTAAACCACCTTTGCAATCCCTCCTGAGATTTGAGGTACTTCTACAAACGCTACACCGAAACGGAATGTCGAGATAACCTAATTTCTGAAGAATGTGCTTTCCGCGCCACTCAATATCTAAAGTTTCAGACAAACCCCGACAAATATCAAGCTCAACCAATACTCTACCAATTTTCCTCGCAGGTGCAGTGAGGACACCTCTATCAACCATTAAAATTTTCCCAAGTGAGTTTCTAATTGCCGTAAGTGCTCCTTCATTCCACAAAAACAATGGGAGTCCTGGTAATAAAACCCAGAGGTGCCTTAATGAAAAAAACTTTGTTTCGAGGTTAAACACTATCCTCCAACATTTTATCATGAGGCTATTCTTCTCATTTACCCAAACACCATCTAACAGAGTAGTCACATCTTCAAGACAATTGCAGAGAAAGCCTAACCAACCTTTTGACAAGAAAAAGGTCTCTGGGATATATCCTAAGATTGGAAGCCAAACTCATTCTAACCAAACTTCAAAAAATACTATTAAATGAGCTAACAAATTTTACATATATTATAACTTAAAACAACGATTTCAAGCACCGTTCTTTGTAAATTTGATCTTTAAATAAAAAAATAAGTTTGTTTGTAAAAAGGTAATAAATGTGCAATTTCTGGATTAATAAATTGAACCCCACGAGAATCGAACCCGCAACCTTCTCCTCTGGAGTCAGGCGTGGAGCCACGGATTCGTTATATCAAATGTTACAGTAACCCCGTCATGAAAGGAATTTTTTTACCATAAATCGAACACGCGACCTTGAAGTGCTAAAAACATTTGATACTATCCTTATTTACATAAAACCCCGACAATCATCACAAAATGCGGTGAGCGTGGATAGAACACGCGACCTTCACATCTTCAGTCTGACGCTCTCCCAACTGAGCTATCCCCGCCTATTGATCTGATTATGAAAAAAGAAACCTGGTGGTATTAATAACCACCGTAAAATAAACAAATCGATGAATGTTATAATAATTGATTCATCTGGGCTTTAATCGTACTCTTTTGCAAGTAAAACGCAGTTATAAGGTATAAACAAGTTTACTGCGTACCATTCTGTGTTGTAACCGTTCAATTCATTGAATGCTGCAATTGAACAACAGGCGCCGCAAACACAAAGAGAAAAACCTAATTTGGAGATGCGGAGTATCGAACCCCGTACCTCTCGCATGCAAAGCGAGCGCTCTACCGTTTGAGCTACATCCCCAATGACCATAATAATGGAGTTGTTTATTTAGATAATATCTACACGCTAAATTGAATTACAGTTTGGTTTCCGTTCCTTAAAACAAATCTCGAAAGCAATCTTGAAAACTTACTATTATGTTTTAATTGAAGACCATGAAAGTAATACATTTTAGATTTATATTTAGTTTTAGATTTTGGAGATTTATATTTAGTTTTAGATTTTGGTTTTATTATGATTATAAAATAGTTCTTATTTTTAATTTATATATAAAAATCTTGAAAAAAAATTATAATATTATTTTTAATTATAATTTTATGGAAAATAATATCTTTTATTTTTTATTTTTTTTAGATATAATATTTTTTTTAAATAAATTATTTTATAATAAATTTAAATATATAATCTATATATAAAAATAAATATTTATTATATATTAATGAAAAACAATTTTTTTAAATACATTCATCTTAATTTAAAAATTATTACTTATAGAACATCTTTATTTAATGTGACCTATTTAAGGCCACATTTTTATTATATGATGTATATAAAACTTAAAGACTTCAAAAATGATAACATTCACTTATCCATCTTATATACAATCCAAAATAACATTTAAAAGTATATTTTCCCTTAAAATTAGTAAGACACTTTCCCTTTTTAAAATGTAAGACACTTTCCCTTTTTAAAATTAGTAAGACACTTTCTTGGTGATATTAAATTGAAGTGTCCATATGGGAAAAGAAGATCAATATCACATTTGAGTAAAAAATGTATTTTACCATTCGGGTATGTATGTCTTCATTCTACTATTACAATTCCATATTTTAGTGTCATTCTTAGTGTTGTTGTGTAATGTATCTTACAAACAAGGGGGTCCTTTGTCCCACAAACAAGGGGGTCTCATACACCAATTTGGTGTGGCTTGATCGTGACCTTAAAAATAGATTATTATTATTATTATCTTTTGAGAAAAAAAATTTAGAGTCCCTGCTTCCAATAAAAAATGTATTTTACTATTAGGGTATGTATGTCTTCATTTCACTATTACAATTCCATACTTTAGTGTCATTCTTAGTGTTGTTGTGCAATGTATCTTTTGAGAAAAAAAATTTAGAGTCCTGTTTCTAATTGAAAAATTGAAAAATTAGAAAGGTAAATAGAGTGTCATTGTATTCTTGTTGAATTCGAAATTTGTCTTGAACTATCTATAAATATCTTAAAGTTCTTTAAATAGAAACTTTATAGCTAAAAATAAATATCTTAAAGTTCTTTAAATAGAAAAACATTCTATTGAAATTATAATGAACCTTATATCATATTGCTAACTAGGAATGTTGATTTAAAACTTAATTCAAATAGAAATCTAAATACAAAGATAATAACCAAGCTATAAAAAATTTAACAATCTTAATCTAATGATCAAGAAAAGACAACGAATGAAACAAATGGTATAAAAATATAAAATATATATTAGAAAGTAGGAAAATCTATATTTTTGTATTTAATATATAGTAAAAAATATTTTAAATTGATGAAATTGTATATATAAATAGATAACATTGTAAAATAAAATTGTATTAAAAATACTTTAGAATGTTGAATCTAATTTAGTTATGACACCCCATGGCTAGATTACTATTATAGAGGTGGATTAGACCTACTCATTTGCCTTCTCACTACGCCGAAAGGCATATGCCTATTGGTAATGGGCACGATTAATGACCTTTTAATCTAAAATTCTAATTTGATGGCTAACAATTGAAGATGCTAGCATATTCTTAGTTGTCCTCCCAAATCAATGAATGTAATTTACTCTTCATAACCTCCTTGTATTTTTGAATGCATCTGTTAACCTGTTTACTTTTTAACATTTACCTAATCATATTAAGAAATTACTGTAGCACCATATAATTGCCACATTTGGATTATTAACGGGCACTACTTCAACTTCCTCCTCAGCTGTCCGTGCGTCTCAGCTATCCGCACATTTCATATTTGATGGCTGGCCGACCCACCGAGCGCTTCATTTTCGAGCGTGGATATCTTTTGGCCTTCTCAGCCGATACCTTTCGGCGTTCTCAGCCGCGAGTTAGCAGTTGTGCTAGTGTAATAACAACCTGGGTAACTCAAGGCAACCTGAGTACGTCATTGGCATAAAACAATGAGCTATCCGTCGTGCCACGGGTCCCACTTAATATGCCCCTGAAGGAGACAAATTTTCACCTGGATATGGGCAAAATTCTTTCTTGGAAAATTGGAAAAGCTTTATACCTGTAGAAGTTCGAATTAAATCTAAGTTCAAAATAAATATAATATAAAGAGATGTTTTCATCTTGCTAACTTAAAATGTTAAAAAAATCTTGAGGTGGAAAAAAAAACCAACTTAGACATTATCATGTTGATACAATCACATTTTATTATTGTAAAAACTACATTTTGAAAACCATTCAATTATTATGTTTGGTATAAGAAATTTTTATAACACTCCAAAATAAACATATCACACCTACATTTCCTGGAGAGCTCCTCTAACTCTGAAATTAATAACAAGTCATTCACAATAACTAAAATAATAATGATTGGTTCTATCATTATTCTACCCAACCAGGGAAGAGGCTGAAACCCTAGATGTCTGTCGTTAATTTATATACACAAACAAATACAACTATATATGAGCACAAATGGTTTGGAAATGTCTTCATATTTGAACGGAATCAACTAGCCACAAAGAAACCAGATTTTGACATATCGATTAATAATGGTTAAAAACCAGCCTACGACTATAACAGGCTGGGTCTATGAACCAGCCTGCAACTATACAAATACCAACCATAGGTGGGTTAAATTGTATGTTTGTCTAACACAAGAACTTCTGTATCTATATGTGCACTGCAGCCATAGACAAGATGGAGGAAGAAGAGTAGTAATTCAACAAGCAGTGAAGTATCCCATTCAGATCATCGATGTTCACAACTCTACCAGGTTAACATCGTTGAAACACTCTGGTGCTCCACCTCCCAACTACAATCTTGTAAGCATTCCTCCTAGTTCATTTTAGCAATTAATTTTGGAAAACATTACTCAGTTAGTCCAAACATACTGCAATATTCTAAACTTACATAGCAGTTCATTACTATGGAACCTTTCTTTGTCATTCCAAGACTGTTGTTGCATGTCACGGTTGGGTTGGTTGAGATTCTTGCTTATTCTGTGATTTTTCGTCTGCTGCAACATGCACTGAAAAGCTCCTGAAGAGGCACACAAAAATGACATTCCGTTGAACCAAATGGAGAACTGGAGTATGGAGAATTGGAGCAAAGTTCATGGGGATTTAGAGGATAACACACACAGATTTCTGTTACAATCGAGCTCGGAAGAGAGGAGGAGGAGGTGACAGAGAGAGGCGACATACCTTTGATGGAGATGTAGGGCGAGGATGCTCCCTTCCATGGAGGTGCAGGGTGTTGTGGGATGAGAAAACACATCAAAGTGGAGCAATGCATGCACAATGGAGTGTTGTCGTCTACATGCAGAGGCGTGAGACACCTTCGACTGTAGTGAAAGCCTCTCACAAATGTCAAAATGGGACCAATTGTAATTATATATTTTTAAATTCATTTTAAAATACTGAAAAATAGAAAAAAAAAAAGGAAACACATAAGGGATTTAAGTCCCATTCAAAGTTTAATTTGCCAATGGAAAAAAGGATAAAGAATATTTGATAAAATTGGAAAAGGTTGTATTTTTGGAAAAAAAAATAAAAAAATACATTGTTTTATGAAAACATTGTGAAATGATTTTAAAAGACTACAAAATACACCACTTAATGCAACAAAAAACACTAGTTAATAGGCTGTCAACTGTCGTTGACCACGAGGTGAATGTTATAGTTCTAGCCGCAGGCAGGGACTAATAAACACAATGCATTGATGGGATCATTATTTGCATCAATTTTGTGTTGATGTATTTATTTATAGCATTATATTTTTTAAATGTTTGTTATGTACATTGTTGTTTTAGCAATATAACAGGCATCACAGAAAGTGCGAGGTGAATGCTATAGTCCTAGCCGTAGGCAGGGACTAATAAACACAATGCATTGATGGGATCATTATTTGCATCAATTTTGTGTTGATGTATTTATTTATAGCATTATATTTTTTAAATGTTTGTTATGTACATTGTTGTTTTAGCAATATAACAGGCATCACAGAAAGTGCTTTTGTGTCAATTGTACATTGTTTTGTTTTACATAATTTTAAACAATTTTTAGAATCATTTTGAATTACTATTATGTGAAACACATGTGTTTTCATCTCATTAGTATCAATATGTGCATCAATATGTATAATGGCGTCATATTTGGGTCATATTTGAGTCATGTTGGTGCCAAAATATGAAACGTTGGTGACAGCTAATGCATATAGAGGTGTACATACCCGACCCCCCTTTGGATTTGAACTTGTGACCTCCAAGGAGGAAACACATGTTCTTAACCATTAAGACCCACTCAAGTTGTACAATATTTATTATCATTAATTTAATTATTATTAATTATTTTTATTATTATTTAATTAATTATTATGGTTAATTTGATTATTACTGTAATTACAATAATGTGTTAATTTGATTTTTTTAATTACTACTTTTATAATATTTAAACATTGATGAAATTTACTTAGTATGAGTTTATTTTACAACATAGTAATCATGAGAGTAAAAACCATGTATCCATAAATGTAA